>JAUMHB010076311.1:0-12614 GCA_032359685.1 Pittosporum tobira | reverse complement strand
TATATATGTGTGTGAAAAAGAGATACACATTCCCAAGATAATATTCTTGTGTACCAAACATAACTTAAAGACAATTCAAACAATTCTTTCATAATAAATATATTTTTTAAGATTCATGAAAAATTAAACATTGTAATCAATTTGGTGCGAAGAGAATATATTTTTGTCTATTTATATATAAAATGGATTTGATACTCTCACAATAATTTTGATGTTCTAAACTTTTCAAATTAATCATCACCTTTTTAAAAAAAAAAAAAAATGTACACAACCAAAATAAGAGCATATTGGTCTACATTAACTTTACAATCAATTACTTCATCCCTCTCAATTTAATTATTGTAATTAAGAATTGTATGTCCGTTAAGAAATTTTTTTCCTCCAAAATAACATTCTTATCGTAACCAATAAAAATAACTTGTTATATGTAGTTGAATGAGAGAGAAAGTTTGATAAAAGTAAATAACTTTTATATTCTTAATGTGTTATAGTTCAAATGAGAGAATTTACTAATTAAATATGAACAAAGTTGAAAAAATATGACAAAAAATAATACATTAAAGGAATGTGACAAATAGATTAGGACAAACCAAAGAAAATTAAGACTATAAAATAGGACAGATGGAATATAAGTTTTATATTTTTGAAATCCATAAATGTTCTTCCCATCTCACAATTTTTATAATAGTTTACTTTTCATATATATTAAAAAAATTGTTGACTACTGAATAATTTGTACTTTTTGAATTATATGAATAGAGTATTTTCAAAGAAAAGAACTAATAGATGTAGTAAAGAAGATTGGGGATCCATTCTTATTTAAATTTTGAAAATGTAAAAAAAAAATTGGTACATTTTTTTGAAAAACATTATTTTTCTTAATTATTGATGATGGTCTAAAATCATTCACAAAGTTCTCTCACATACTCTTAACATTGTGCTTTGTGTGGTAACAACTTATTAAGCGTTTAGAAGTACGAAACTCAAACATAATCAAAAACATTTATATTCAAAAGGCTATGTAAATTTAAAAATAAAATTTACAGTTTAAATTTAAATTCAATAAAAACTTAAAATTAAATTTAAATATTAAACCACGCTTTGATAACATTTACCAAACAAATCCATTTCAATTGCATTTGCACAAATAACAATTCTCCTTAAAATAGTGTGTTTAAATATTTTTTGGAGACATATAAATGGCTAAACACTCTTTTAGAGAAAAAAAGATCATTTAATGACTTATAAAAAAAATACACCCCCTTTTTACCATCCTCCTATTTAAACATAAATTTACCAAAATATCTCTTTTTTTTTGTTCCAAATATTCACAAATGCTTCATGTCACTGAACAGCTCCCCCAGAATACGTATCATTTATTAAAATACCCACAACTCTAATCCTGTTTTATCTCTCTTTCTTTCTCTCTCTCTCTCTCTCTCTCACACACACACACACACACACACACACACACACAAAATCTCTCATTCAGTAGTATATTATTATTGTATAACGAGAAATTTGCGTTACATCAACATGATTTGAAATTGATATAAATAACTTAATTGTTTCATTTAAAGGTTTCAAGTTCAAGTTTTGGATGGAGTAGATTTGTTGGAAGAGCTTCTCCACATAACCCATGGGTCTGACTCGACTCAAATCGGATTAGTTGAGATAAATGAAAGTCTCGGACATCGGTGAAAAACCAAAAAAAGAGAAAATTAGCGTTACGTAGGATGGTAATTGAGTGTCATTTGGATGATTACGCGGAACTTATATGGACTAATGTATGAATTATGATATTTATTTATTCCATTTGTTCAAAAAAGAATGAATTTTGATTAATTATTTTATCTCACAAAATAATGAGTTAAGTCTCATTCTTTTTTTGGACGGAGAGAGTATTTATTTGTTTTGTTTTATTTAGATGTAAATGTATAAAAAAAAATTTAAATTATAACATGTGATAAATAAGTGTAAAGATAATTCTAGATCTCTAATTATAATTAGATCCTCAATTATCGCTTCAAATTAGAAAAGAATGATCCTAAAAAAAATGTTATAAAAATTATGAGACCGAAAGGAAAGGTTTAATTTTGTTTGCATAAATTGAACAATTTAATTTTAGAAAATTGAACTTTTTTGTGGGATAATTTTTATTTTCAGTATTTATTTATTTATTGGGTCGAAAGAAAAGCCCCTAATTTGTCGGACAGATTTATTTAATTATAAAAACCTCGGAAATAGGAGTCGGCCGTTCCGCCGTTTCTGCTCTGCCCCACTCTCATCTCTCGTCATCATCGATTAGGACAGCTTGGCTTCAGATAGGCCAAAGAAGAAGAAGCCGACGAAGCAGCTTTATCTTGAGTGACGGTAACCACTGGTGTCAACAATCAACTACCAGCCGCCACGTGTCATCAGAAACTTCCCTTGACATCAGATAGCCTTATCTATCACGCCATCTTCTCTTCCATATGTACGTATATATATGCACTATAACGTTATCTCTTTCTGTCAGTTTCTCCTTGTATTGCGTGAAAAAGCATTTGTGTTCTCCATAGTTATCGGAAAAAGGAAAGATGGATCACGAGGCCGATGCGTACCGGACCGATTTGATGACCATAACTCGGTTCGTGTTGAACGAGCAGTCTAAGCACCCTGAATCTCGCGGCGATTTCACTATCTTGCTCAGCCACATTGTCCTCGGTTGCAAATTCGTCTGCACTGCTGTTAATAAGGTCATAATTTATTTCCCCTTTCTTTTGTTTGTGCTTTTATTAAGAAAAAAAAAAAGAAAAAAAATGTTCTTGTGATTGTGATTGACTGTGTCTTGAATTTTGACTTTTTAGGACTTGAATTGGCTGACTTTTCTTTTCTGGGATTTGAATTGCTCATAATTTTAATGTTTTTATCGTTCTGGTCTACTGTTTCATTGTCTATTGGTTGTCAGTGATGCTTACTTGGGGAACCATCTTTGGGTCCACCTGTGTCCCGAAATGCATGTTACAAAACTAGAGATATATTTCAATATAATACATTTATAAAATTTTAATATTTAAATTTAAAATAAATTTATTTTATTTTGATTATTGTAAACTATATAGAAAATATCATTATGGACAAACTTTAAAATTTTAAACGAAGTTATATGACAATTTGAATTTTAGGATTTCACGAACCTAATTTGATAGAATTCAAAAATATTTATGATTTCGAAATGGAGGAAGTTCAATCTTGGACAATCCTCTAATGAATTTTGGGACACGTATGGGACCAAATTTGAGACTGTAGTGTTACTTTATAACTTATGGTGGTAATTCTTATTGGAAGTATAAGTAGTTATAATTGGTATTCAAGTTTCTAATAGTTGTCTATTTTGCATTTAGCTATGAATTATTCGTTATGCTAGTGGTTAAAAGTGTATGTGCGTGTCTTTTGAGCCGAAATTGGACCACTGTAGGCATTTAGGTGTAGAGGAATCTATCCTTTTGCAAGAAAACAGAGTCAAACAGAGGTGGTGTGTTATATTTCATGATATTAGATTGATGTAGTCACAACGCAAACTTTTTTTTTTTTGGTTTAAGTTACAATGAAAACTTGTTTAGCCAATTCATTTTATTTAAATAGTTTTCCAGTATAAAGCTATATGGAGTATTGAATTTACCTAACTTTGTTATGATATCTTCAGATTTATTGAAAGGATGTGTGGAAATTTACTATTTTTGACCTAGAAGAAAATCTGATATTATAAATTCCCTTAAACTAGGCAAAAGTTGTAATTGTAGACTTGTTAGTTGTTGTCAATAAGAATTCTATAAATAAATACTCAGAGGGGTTTGAATTTATTTCAAATAATCATTTTTTTTATTTGATGAAGGAATTGTCTTGTTGAGCTGCATCTTTTCTCTAAAATGTTATTTTTCTGTAAATTTTTTCTTGTGCAGGCGGGATTAGCCAAGCTCATAGGACTTGCTGGTGAGACCAATGTGCAGGCAAGTCCTTATAAAATTTCATTTCCATTTTTCCTTGGACCCCCTGTCTGATGATTAGACTCCATTTTAAAAATATGTACTATTTTATTTGTTTCTAACTTAAGGGCGAAGAGCAAAAGAAACTGGATGTACTCTCAAATGAAGTTTTTGTCAAGGCTCTGGTCAGCAGTGGCCGAACAGTAAGTCACTATCCACATTTTCAATCTTTAGTATACATTGATGGAATTGTTTCTGTTTACCGAAACTTTTTTATGAATTGTTTTTGTTTTTCCATGAATGTGTACATCTCCTTCCAGTGCATCCTTGTGTCTGAAGAAGATGAAGAGGCAACATTCGTAGAGAAATCTAAGCGTGGAAGGTATTTATTTCATGATGATCTCTATTGTTGGAAACTTCCTTCCTTAAGTATGTTTTTCAATATTATATATTTAAATACTAGATTGCTGCCTGTTTGTATACTAATTTTATTTTGATTGTTGCAGGTATTGCGTTGTATTTGATCCACTGGATGGGTCCTCAAACATTGACTGTGGAGTTTCAATTGGAACTGTATGGTTTCCATTGCTTTGTTAGTATAATTATTTTTCTTTAAATTGATACATCTTTCAAGGCAACTTGATATTGCAGTGATCGATTTGATATATCTTTTCTATTTCATGCAGATCTTTGGGATATATATGATGAAAGATGGAGAAGAGCCCAGTTTAGCGGACGCACTTCAACCTGGGAAGAATATGGTAGCTGCTGGCTATTGCATGTACGGAAGCTCTTGCACGGTACGAATAATGGCCTGGTTTGTAGATGTCAATTTTTGAAGTCAACCTGCAAATATTTTTGATAATAGCTATTAAGTTGATTTAAATGGCGATAATTAATTTAGGCATGTCAAGACCAAAGCTTGAATGATTTCGTCTTTGAAGTTCTTCCTTTTGTGATATTTTTTTTTTCAGAATGATAAACCAGCTTCCACTGATATACTTGTGTATTGGTTCTAAAATTCATGAAACTTTCTGCCTTAAGCATAAAATTACATTCTGATGTTCCATAAATTTTTCCTTACGTGTCAATATATTTTTCAGTTTGTGTTAAGCACTGGAACTGGCGTTAATGGATTTACTCTCGATCCATCTCTTGGGGAGTTCATACTAACTCATCCAGACATTAAGGTAAGTTCACAAGCAGACTTTGTTAACTTTTTTTTTTTTTAATTTATTATTATTTTAAATACTTAAGCTCCCTGCCACACTTGTAGATCCTTTCATCGAGCACACTTCTTCTAATAAATGCTTCAGTTGCACTCCTAAAGAATAAACTTGGCAACTTTGATTTCTGCACTAGTATTACATATATAAAATGCTTTGTTTCTGGCTTTAGATGAGTTGGAAAGACCAATTTATATTTTCTTCATGTCAGGGAAAAAAATCTCTATAATTTCTCCTATGCTTTTCGTTAATAATACATCCCCAATTTAGCCATACTTATTATTTCCAATTTATCCATTTTATCAATATTTAATGTGTCTCGTTTAATCTTCGTCTTATTATCTTCTATTGCCCTTTTCAACTACTTGATTTCTAACTTTACTAGAACTTCCTACCAAAAAGAAAGGAACTTTTGCTTACCTTGACATGATAATATTCCAATAGGGTTTCAATGCATATGAATAATTACACATGTGATATATGTATTTTAGTTTCACTGTTACATAATAGATAGTTTTTATTTCTTACATGACAACCCTGATTACTTTTGTGTTGCTTATTGTTTACTTTTATGATCGCTGACTCGCTTTTTTTACAGATTCCAAAGAAAGGAAAGATATACTCAGTGAATGAAGGAAATGCCAAGAACTGGGACGGTCCAACAGCCAAGTATGTTTAACTAGATAAGAGTAAAATCTCTTTTTTCACCAAAGTAATGCATTCTTGACCACTTATTAAAATTCAAGGTACGTGGAGAAGTGCAAATTCCCGACAGATGGTTCATCACCAAAATCTCTAAGATACATTGGAAGGTACAAAGTTCATGTACTTGAAAATATATTAGGGGTTGCAATTTTTTTTTTTTATTCTGTAGGGAACTGATGAGAACAATGATTAGTTGTTGATTTTGATATGGTATTAGCTACCAACTCCTCCCCCTTTAATACATTTGCCAAATTTTGATCTACAGCATGGTAGCAGATGTTCATCGCACACTGCTTTATGGTGGTATCTTTTTATACCCTGCGGATAAGAAAAGCCCCAGTGGTAAACTTCGGTATGTCACATCCAGACGCTGAAAGAATTAGAAACTTTTAATGCAAATGTATAAAAAAATGGAAAAAGGTTGAGTTTTAAGTTTTAACTAGCATTGATGTTAACTTGGTTAAAAACAGGGTTCTCTATGAAGTCTTCCCAATGTCTTTCTTGATGGAGCAGGCTGGAGGTCAGGCATTTACTGGCAAGGAACGGGTAATTCTCAGTTGGCGTGCTCTCTTTTTGCTTGATATTTGGTTATTTGTAACTACCCCATTTTGGTTCCTCTTTTCAAGGATAAAGCATTTTTTCTGAGATTGTACCTATGATATGTGTTGATATTACCCATACTAATTCTCTTTGTAGGCACTTGACTTGGTTCCAAAGAACATACATGAGAGGTCTCCAATATTCCTTGGGAGCTACGACGATGTTGAGGAAATCAAAGCTCTCTACGTTGCTGATAAGGCAGAAGAATAGTAGGTTCGTCAAGAGAACTGCATTTACAATTTAACCCGCCCACCCCCAAAAAAAAAAATAAAAAATAAAAACTTTGTTTCTACATTATAGTGAAGCAGCTCCTACTCACTGATTAGAAGAAATTCATAAGCAAAACCTGAATCTTTCACGAAAAATATAGTAGTCTTACAAACAGAAAAGCAGGTTTGCAGTAGACATACATCTTTTCGTCTTGGATAATAATACCTGTAAGTGTCCCAACATTAGCATACATTTTCAGACTCTCTCGCTCTATTGATGCAACATGAAATTAATGTAAAATCTTAAATTTTGAAATTGATGTGTTTCACCATGCAACTGAAAATAATAAACGTTAAAATTAATAAAATGTTATAGACTGTTTACAATAATTCAATTTTGTATTTAGTAAAATTTGATGAATTCACTTGAAATTAAAACCTACAATTATAAGATTGATTTGAATTTACTGTCTGGGAAACAATCATCTTCATAATGATTCAAAGGGAGGTCGAATGCGACAATTGTAAATCTGCTGAGGGTCTCGGTATCCAAAGGCCACATTTGTTCAACTACAAAACCACCCTTGTACATGTATAATATGATAAATTAGTTCTTTGACCATAATAATATTGTCGAACTTTATTAACCCAGCAATTGGAGGATTTGAATGTTCATACAAAATAAATTTAATTGTATTCTTATACTAATCAAATTGAAAACCTATAGAATTTATTAATTATAAACATAGATAAAAACAATTCAATAAGAATAAACCAAGAATAAACCATAAAATTAGAGATAAAACAATTCAATAGGAAAGCATGCAAATTCGTACTGCAGTGAATGTAACCTCGAAAATTATATATAAAAACCAAAGAATCTCGAAACTGGCATATCACTAAAGGTTTTCCATAAAGCACTACTAAACTAATCACTCCAAAGCCCATGTATTCTCCTTACGAATTTCCTCTTCTTCCTCCGGCGTAAAATCATTCTTAATTTTAAACCTCTCTCGGATCGCCTCCGGAGTCTTGCAGCCTTTGATGATATCGGCGACTGTCTGGGCCACTAAATCTACCAGTCCCTTGATACTGAGAAAGTTACCCGCCAAGATGAGATCGAACAGATCAGCCTGGTCATCGTTCTCCTTCATAAACTGTGCATCAAAGCTCTTCAGGCGTTCGGCATCGGATTCCTCGGAGTGTATCTTGCAGTACACGATAATCTTAGCCATGGCTTTGCCATCAACGTTTGGTATGGGAATCGTGGTTGATGCTCACTCGTCTTCCACCATGTTCTTGATGGTTACCGGCGGTTGATTCTTCCACCACAAACTCCTGGCCGTCAGAAGTCTTCAACGTCAGTTGCTTCTTCTCCGACGTCGACATGGCTATTGTTTTTGCGAAACCCTAAAAGCAGTTTTTATGTGAGACCTAGGTTAGAATATGAACATGGGTTACGCAACTTAGGGTAGGGGTATTTATAGATAGATACTCCACCCGTCCCATAATAAGTGAAGTACTTTTTAACGATTGTGTGATACGAATTTTAAAATATATGAAAAATATATTAGAATAATTTTTTTTAAAAATATTTAAATTACAACTAAAAGTACAACATACAAATATATTAAAAAAATAATTAAAAAATAATTATTTTTATATATATTTTATGTGCCTTAAAATTAATGTTACACAACCATTAAAAAGTATTTCGAACGGAGGGAGTATATCACGAAGTTCTCAGAATTCAATTAGTAGTTGGAAACTGTCCGCTTTTCTACTTCCGGGCTAGTTCCAATCATAGTTATCAAAATCTTATTGTGTCGTCTAATAGTTGGTCTGATACACTTTAAATATTAGATGTACAATTAAATTATAAAAACTATTTAAACTACTCACTATTCTTAAAAAAACCATTAAACCGAATAAAATTTTTAAAAAAACCATTGAGTATGAAATGACTCTTTTTATTTTTGAAGTGATCGGTTGTTTATCAATTGAATAAAAATTATATATTAATATTTTTATCAAATATAGGATATTAAATCATTAATTGTTAAGATAAAATTTGTGATTGTAGAAGATATATTATTATTTTTATCATATATAATAACATTTTAATTAATAATACTTATAATTCGACTTAACCGGTTGAACCACTAAATCACTTGGTCCAGAAGAAGAGTTGGTCCCCAACTTGTAATCCTTGGCCAAAAAAAAAATTAAAAAAAAATATATCAGGATGAAATTCCAAATAAACATGCATTATTATCGAACATTGATTTAAAAAGAATATTGATTTTTGAAGAGACAGAACACGTAAGATATTCTTAAGTTCAAAATTGCATGTAGGAGTAGAAATTGAACAGGAACCAATAACCAACCCATTACCAAACTTAGAGTATGTCAGCAGGGCCATGATACTCTCCACTTTGGGTCAAGGCGAATATGTATGGTGTTCCATGACGGGGGTAGCTCCAGTGTCAGAGATGAGAGAACCAATTAAAAATTGTGGGACCGGATTGAGAATAGGTTGTAAGTTGTAACATTTGTATTTGGATTCCTGACGTGATTGACCGTTGATCACGATGTGTAGCTGTATGATTAAATCAGTAGCAGATCCGACATTTCTAGCCATGATCAGAATTATATTGGTCTAAAAAATTATAACCATTACCGACGCATTGGTCTATTATTATTTTTGCCACAATACTTGTTATTGTTCTTGCTTTTAATGAACCTGTTCTTGTAGTTACTTTGATTATTATAACTACTGGGCTGGTCTATGATTATTTCCGCCACAACAATTGTTATTGGTCTTTGAACCAGTATTTTAAACATTAATAGACAGATTTAGACGACAGAGCAAGAGAGTTTAGTCTAAACTTAGACACTTTTAATCGATTATTAATTGAACATAAGTTGAAACTAATTGTTCTTAAGTGCTCAATTTATTCCGGCACTAAAAGATCTTTTAGAATTAATCAGAATTAGCACAATATGCTTAATAATATATCGGAGAACTACATTATAGCAACAATAAAATGTTACAATCTTGATTACAAATACTACTATATATATATATATGATAGAATACTTGCCATCACAAATAAATTAAAATGACACATAAACAAGCGACGACGACGAAATCCACATGATTAATAATAATTCAATTACAAATACATTTATGAATGGAACTGCTTAGCTAACTAATGTGAAATTCTCCACTAGCATGAACCTCCCTGACCCTTTTCTCATACTCGTCTTCTTCATCATCGTCTTCAAATTCCTCGGACTCTTCTTGATCTTCTTCTTCTTCTCCTCCCCAGCCGAAACCCACTACAGCCCTAGACGGTGGCGGCGGATTTCTTGCCTCTGCGACGATTTTCATTATATCATCGATGGATTGGAGTGAGAAGCTTGGGTCGTCTCTTTGGTAGTAGCTGGCTTGAGCTGACTCAGTTAACTCCCTTGGCAAATTCTTTAGGAACCATGGGTGGTTCTTGATTTCTTTGATTGTAATCCTCTGTAAAAAGAAAATCAAATGATTTACTATCATGCTTTGTTTGGAACTTGAAAAATATTAGAGAAAATGAATGAAAGGAAAAGAACACGAAATGTAAGAACTTCTTGAAGTTTTTTCAACAATCCAACAAAATATAATTAAACATTGTTCTTGATATTAAAATAAAATAAAATTAGAGGTATATTTGAATTTTTATTAGTTAAGATTATCATTTTTATTTTTACCTTAAATATAGTTTTCTTTTCTCTCCTACTTTCCAAGTTCCAAACGAACTTCAAATGTTCTAGTTTGATTGTTTTGGCCAAAAGGATGACATTATTAAAGTTGGACATGGAGTAACAAATGACAAGTATATATATATATATATATATATATATATATATATATATATATTAAGCAAAATATATTCCAAGCAAATCTTAATATGCATAAACAGAAAGCAGTCAAAAAAAGTCAAATTAGACTTGGTCATTGGAAACATGAAAATGTACCCGGGAAGCATTCGCAACAAATATGCGAGAAAGTAGGTGTCTACAATCTTGAGAAATGTAAACATAGTCTGGAATTTTGTATTGAGTGGCCATTATTCGCTGCAAACACAATTACATTACAAAAATTAGTAACAATATGCAGCTCGATCAATTTGGAATGGAACTAAACTAATGGATTGAATTTTACAAGAAGATGGGAAAGAAATTACTCCGATGGTTTTTCTGAAATTCTTGGGGTCCTTTGGATCTTCAAAAGGGTATGCTCCCACCAACATAACATAAAGTGTCACTCCACAAGACCATACATCAGCCAACTGAGAAATAAAAGTGAAAAATATAAATTTACAAAGAGTGGAATAATTGATTGAGCGGAGGATTTGGATATGTTGTTAAAATACTTGGTCATTAAACTTAATATTGTCTACATAATTGCATAGTCTCTCATTATAATTTACGTATAAATGTATAATATTAATTTGTTCTACGGTTATGAAAAGGATTGATTTTTGTATCTAATATTGTTTGCTGCCGTTGTTAAGCTTTCTGCAACTGAGGAATAAAATCTCTTAGCTTCAAGTTATACTGATGAGCAGCTCATTGGAGCTTGAGTAAAATTTCCAACAGAGCTAGCAAGGTAAAAAATAAGCGACAAATTTTGAGCAAAATCTAATATCATATTAAAAGCAATTAAATTAAAACCAATTGGTAACGAGCAAAGCCGCCGCTTATGTTCATATATTAAGCCTAAGGTCTACAAGAGTTTTTTGACTACATTTTTATCACTTTAAGATAATGAACTCCGATGAAAGAAGATTTTTAAATCGAATCTAAGTCCTCATACATTTTTAGAAATCTTCTTTTTAGAAAAAATCCATTTTTTGTCAAAAACTTAAATTTGTAACAACATATGGGAATTTTTGGAAGGGCATGATTGTCTTTTCAAAATATCATTGTAATTTTGCACCAAAGATGTTCAAATCGGATCCCTAGAACGGGTAATTTCCAGTATGTGACCAATGTCCCAAATTAATGATACCCACTCCACCAATTTTCCCTCCCAAAAGTGTAGATTAAAGTTTCAAACCTGTGGAGATGATGTTTTTATATGTGAAATATAATTTCTGTCCTTGTTCCCGACTAAGTTGTATATTGCCTTTTATTATAATAACTAGTTCTAAAGCAGCGGCGGATTTAGAAATTATAAATATGGGGTGAATTTTTTTTGTATTAGGAATTTTTGACCAAAATTAATTTTTCAATAAAGACATAATTTTTAATTTCAATATCTACTTAAAAAGCAGTAATTTTTAGTTTCACTATCTACTTTTTTCAATTTACCAATTTCAAATTTACCTTATTTCTTGTAATATAGTATCAAATTATACCATATAAAATTAGAGCTTTAAGCAGAGAAGTATGAATTAACAATTGAAATTAACAAAAAAAAAATTACACAAATTATACTAATCATTCAATCAAGTAATCAACACAAATAGAATAAGGAAACATGAAACAAATATATATATATATATATATATATATATATAAAGCATAAGACACATTCATTTTGGTTCAATATTTAGCCATTTTTTGGATACTTTTGCCCCTGGACAATTTTTTTTTTAAATTAATTGTAGTTGTCAGGATTTGAACTTAGGTTATTTCAATAGGTTATGAGCAAGTTTAACATTCTACTAAACTCATATGAGGAAATTAATTTTAAAATGTTAAATATTGTATGTTTCGCTTAATGGTATATAAATTTAGTTTTCCATTATTTTCAAGTATACATACTTTTCATTATCAACGCATTTACCGAAATCATCAATTAACTATATTTTAATTATAAATTATTAAACATAAACCTCTAACATATATATAAATAC
>JAUMHB010076300.1:0-12615 GCA_032359685.1 Pittosporum tobira | reverse complement strand
CTCGCGCTGATTCTAGATCTTTGATCGGATTATGATTTTGAGCATTATATAACTCTCAGGTCCAAATTGACCAACATACCCTTTGGCACAACTATTGTCAAAATAACTAAAATGCCCTTGGCATTACATTACGATTTTAACTCCGTCCTTCAAGACGTAATTGCGAAACACAATTCGACTTTGAGAAATAACAACAAGGAAGATTTTTATTTATTAAATCATTCTCAAATATTCGGGTTCTTACAAGATGCTTGAGCGAATTGCAAGGCATGCTTTTTATTGCTTCTTGGATAGTTTTTTCGGTTATTTTTAGATTCCCATTTCTTTGAAAAACCAAGAGAAGACTACGTTTACTTTCCCAGATGACACTTTTGCTTATAGAGGGATGTCATTCGGCTTATGCAATGCATCAGTGACTTTCCAGAGATGCATCATTTTAATTTTTCAAACATTATGGAAAAGTGCATTGAGATTTTTATGGATGATTTTTCCGTATTTGGTTTATCTTTCGACGTATGCTTGAAAAATCTGGAATTAGTTTTGCAAAGATATAAGGACACAAATTTTGTCTCCAATTGGGAAAAATGTCACTTTATGGTACAAGAAGTGATCGTTTTAGGCCACAAGATATCCGAAAGAGGGATTGAAGTGGATCGCGCTAAAATTGAAGTAATTTCTAACTTGCCACCACCCACATCAGTTAAGCTATTTTGAGGATTCCTAAGCCATTCTACAGAAGATTTAACAAGGATTTTTCGAAGATTGCTAAACCACTTTGTAAACTATTGGAGAAAGATACCAAGTTCGAGTTCGGGGAAGATTGTTTGAAAGCATTCCAAACTTTCAATTGTTTGAAAGCATTCCAAACTTTGAAGGAGAAGCTAGTATCAACCCCAATCATGACGACACCTAATTGGGATTTACCATTTGAATTAATGTGCGATACTAGCGATACATCCATTGGAGCAGTGTTAGGCCAATGAAAAGATAAAAATTTTCGGCCTATTTACTATGCAAGTTGGACTTTGACTGGAGCTCAGTTGAATTATGCTAATACTGAGAAAGAGCTTTTGGTGGTGGTGTTTGTCTTTGACAAATTCCGCTCTTATCTAATCGGTTCCAAATTAATCGTTTTTACAGATCATGCAGTTCTAAAGTACTTATTTCAAAATAAGGATGTCAAACCAAGACTTATTCGATGGATCCTCATGTTGCAAGAGTTTGATCTAGAAATTAAAGATAAGAAGGGAACCAAAAATCTAGTAGTGGATCATTTAAGCCTACTGCAAAATGTTCCATATGAAATTGAGTCGATTGTCGAGAAGTTTCTAGATGAAAACTTGTTCGAAATAAAGGTAAATTCTCCCTGGTATGCTGACATCGTTAACTACAAGGTAAGCAAGGTATTGCCTCCCAAATTTACATACCAACAGAAGAAAAGATTCTTTTCTGAACTTAAATATTATATTTGGGATGATCCATTCTTGTTTAAAATCTGTACTAACGGTATTGTTAGACGATGTGTAGCATTCAATGAGATTGTAGGTATTCTCTCACATTGCCATAACGGTCCAACGGGTGGTCACTTCGAAGCCACTAAGACGGCAGCCAAGATTCTGCAATCAGGCTTCTACTGGCCTACGATATTCAGGGATACCTTTGAGTACGTGAAGAGATGTGACTTCTACCAAAGAACAAGAAATGTTTTACGACGAAACGAGATGCCCTTAAACGGTATTTTGGAATGTAAACTTTTCGATGTTTGGGGTATTACTTTATGGGACCATTCCCTCCTTCATATGGGAATGTGTATACTATAGTTGCTATGGAATACGTGTCTAAATAGGTGGAAGCAGCCCCTTTTATTACTTGTGATGCCAAAAGTGTGGTGAAATTTTTAAAGAAAAATATCTTCACAAGGTTTGGTGCACCAAGGGCAATCATTATGACCAATGCTCACATTTCATGAATAAACAATTCCAGTCATTAATACAAAAGTACGGTGTTACACATCGTAATGTCGTAGCTTATCATCCACAGACAAGTGGTCAGGTTGAAGTATCTAACCAGAAGCTAAAACGAATTTTGGCGAAAACGGTTAGCATGAACAAGAAGGACTAGTCTATCAAAATAGACGATGCATTATGGGCTTATCGAACGGCTTACAAAACTCTTATTGGTATGTCTCCATTTCGGTTGGTCTGTGGGAAGGCCTGTCATCTTCTGGTTAAATTAGAGCACCGAGCTTATTGGGCCATGCGGACTCTCAATATGGATTTGCAAGCATCTGGGGAGAAGCGTTTGCTAGAACTAATTAAATTAAATGAGTTTCATCATGATGCTTATGAGAGTGCAAAATTGAACAAGGAAAAAACGAAGAAGTTTCACGATTGCCACATTCTTCAGAAAAATTTCCACAAGGGTCAAAACATTTTATTATATAAATCTTGTCTTTGTCTTTTTCCAGGGAAATTGAAGTCAATATGGAGTGGACCGTTCACAATCATAAAATTTTTTCCATGTAGAACGGTCGAAATTACAAGCTCGTCTGGTAGCACGTTCAAAGTCAATGATCAAAGACTAAAAACCTATCTCGGTGGAGACTTCAAAACTCCTAAGACTATGTGTTTCTTGACCCCCCATCTTTATCTTAAATGACCTTAAGTTGGGCTAGAAACTATAAAACGAGCACTTCTTGGGAGGCAACCCGAGCCATGTACCATTTTTCTACTTTTTACGATTTGATTTTTAATTTTACGTTACTTTTTTCTTGTTTCTTTTTCAAAAAATTTTGTAGTTTTACACTCTGTGATGCATAAGAGAATTTTAGGAAGAAGAAGGGGTGCCATTGGAATCATGTATGAATAAGTTGGAAAAATTTAGCAAAACAGGGCAAGAACTTAATTTACGATCAGACTTACGGCCATAAGTCTAACCGTAAAAGAGACTGTAAGGAGCCTTACGGCCGTAAATGGGACCGTAAGTGCCTCCTGGTTGGGTTTTAAGCTAAAAATTCTGAGGACTAAACCATTCAAGCCAAAAACTTGGCACGCCAAAGCTCCAACTTCATCACCACTCGAACCAAAACTTCCAAATCTTCAAATAAACATTCCCAATCATAATTACATCCATCACTTAATCAAATTAAACTATTCCAACATCCAAATCATCATCCACAACCTCAAATTTCACCAAATTCTTCAATACCCATCAAAATTCCGTCGTGGTTAAATTTTCAAATTCTTTTAAATTCGAGGCAGACAAAGCTTGGGTAAGTACTTTATTGTTGATTTGTGATTGTTTGGGCACAGGATGCATACACGGAGGTCATCAAAATGCTCAAGAGGCAAATCTTCTCAAGGTCAATCGACCCAATGGATTCTAACGGCATAATTTTTTGATATGCCCAGTAAGAAGCACGGTATGCCATTCTTGTCAACTGAAGATCCTTAACACGAGATACATGAACTTTTTCACTCTGAGACTTTTGTTTGCTCGACAATATCAAATGGATGAGCAACCGAGCGAGATGGACTTAATTCATCGAGATAAAAAGAACTACCTACATTCGTTTAGTTCTGCAGTTCTTGAGCATTGTCACGCTCAATTTGGCAGGGAACAACTGATGGATAAATTTCTAGTTGATGAACAACGAATACACACTCTCGGTGATCAACTTCAATGGAATCTACGGGTTCCCCATTGACAAGAATTGGATTTCCCTCAACAACTTCAACTCCGACCAATTATTGTATTAAATCACACGCCAAACAAACTCGACATTAAAAGCTACCAATGTTCACAATCCATGCTTTCGGTACTCCACATGGGACACACGATCTTCAGCCGTAGAGATAGCAATGGAGTTTTTCGCTACAATGAGCTGTACATTCTTCATTCCATGTTTTATGATCTTGGATTCGACACTCGCGTCAGTTTTCTACGTCATATCTCCAAACAATCGAAACAAACAAAAGGCGATATCGTGTTCTATGGGCTGATTACATCAATTGCTACACATTTGGGTATCGATTGCTCCGTTCTACTTAAAGCTCAAGGGAGCAACACGATTGACATCGATTCTTGTGTCGCCATGCACATGATAGTTAAACAAGGTAATGTATATTACCTTCGCTTTAAGACGAACTACAGAATGTTTCTACCCAGCCCTCGTACTTCGGTCTGTCACGAAGCCAATTGGGTATATCTGGAGGTCTTCAACGGCCAGGAGCACGGTTATGTTCCTCCAAATTTGCTAAGGATGACAGCGGAGCGTAAGGAGGATACAGATATGGGTCCGGAGGATGTCCTCAACTTCTCCAGTTTGTGCGATGATTTCGGCCTCCCACTCATTCCCATAGTACCTAGTACATCTAGTGGTGTTGGCTATAGCGGTGCAGGATCTGGGGCCATACAGGAGGGATTCCGCACCATTGTTGCTCGCATTAAGCAAGAACAAGCCCAGCAGTGAGCCATGATTCAGTAGATGTACGATTGGCACATTTCACAAGTCCATTTTAGAACCCCGCCTTCCTGATCAGGTGTGTTCTTTCCTTTACCCATACATGCTCTTTATGTTTTACATTGGGGACAATGTAATGTTTAAGCTTGGGGGAGGGAATAACATGCTTATCACTTATGCTAGCTAGTAAGTTTTTAATTAGGGTGTAAATATTTCATGCTTAATTCTTTTTATGTCTTTAGTTTTTAATTATTTCATCTTTATTTCTGTTTATATTTTCTTTCTAGTGTAATTATTTATTTTTAGTTTTATTTAAAAAAAAGTTTGAAAATTCAAAAAAAAAATCAAAAAATATTCAAAAAACGTATAGGTTGTCTTAAATGAAATTTCATGCTTTTAAACCGAATGAAAATGATGACATAGTTTGTTTTTGAAATTATTTGGAACTAGTATTCTACTTTTAAGGATTAATGCTTAAGATTATATAAGTCGAGTTTCGCATGCCTAGGTCCTTTATATCCATGATAGGCCTAGGAAATTATGATAATCTCTTGCTATCCTATGTTTGATTTAGAAAGCAGTTCTAAATCATTTCTTGTTAACTTTAAAATATTGAAATACTTCAAGAAAGACTATTAAAATAGGGTAAAATACTTAGACTTCCTTAGTGACTCTTGAGTGCTTTTGATTATTGGAGAAACACTTGAACTCAAAGAAAAGAAGAAAAAAATTCAAAAAAATATATTAAAGAGTTGGAAAGAAACTTGAGCAAAAATGCCTATCAACTCTTTAGGCAAAAGCATATACTAGAAAAAATGAGAAAAAATCAAGTGCTCCTTTGAGATCTTGGTATTCAAGGAAACGATTCATGCCGATGGGTAATAGAAACTGTACATTTGGTCGGAGCTCTACAGTACTGTGCTTAAAGGTAAAAGTCTAACTTGGTATTCTAATATCTCTTAGTTAATACACACTGCACATGAGCACAAGGACACTTTTTGAATTGAATTATAGCGAGCAGGGGAGAATTATGAGGACTTAGACTTGTTATAGATAATAAAACTTAAGTTATGTGAAATTTTGCTTGTGTATGATGAAGTATTGGTTTATTAAATTGTGGATTATAAGTCTTAGATAATTTTCTTCACCAAATTTGTCAATTCATAATTTTTCAGTGGATTTCAATGTTAAAAATTAAGGGGTCAAATTTTCTTAAAATTTATTTTTCATGATTAGTTTGCTTGATGACAAGCAAGAGTTTAACCTTAGGGGAATTTGATCAGTGCTTATTTTATATATAATTTTTCCTGATTATTCTCTTGATTTATTATTAAAATGCATGGATTAGACTTATATATCCGTGTTTGGGCTAACAATTCATCAATCCAAGGGATTAAATTGTTTCTATTATTATTGGGCTTATATTGCAAAGAATTGGGCCTGAAAAAGCCTATTTCGGAGAAAAATCGAGTCTGACCTAATCTCAGACGAACAAGGATTGCCAAGAATCAAAGAAGGAAGTAAAAAGCAAATAACAGAGGGCCTTACAGCCTGGCTCAGCCGTAAGCCAACCCGTAAGGGAGCTTACGGGCATAAGCTAGGGTGTAAGGTTGGTCGTGCAATTTTTCGCAATTCTTGTTTACTGTTCCGGAAGGGGTTAAATGCATAATTACCCATTGTACTATGTCTCTTTTTACAAATATATGATTATACTAATTAGTTTTACAAACTCATCACTGCATCAAATATTTTTAACAATCTGTCATTTTCTTTGTTAGTTTAAGAGACTATTCAGGCAAAAAGTATATGGTACAGTGATGAGTTTGTAAATAAAATAAAGTACAATGATGAGTTTGTCAAAAATATGCAGTGCAATGATGAGTTTTTAAAAACAATTAGTACAATAATGAATTTGTAAAAAGAGACATAGTACAATGGACAATTATACATTTAACATGTTCGGAAGGCTTTAACCAAGGCGATTTTGGGTTTTTCTAGATGCTTTTCAAGATAAATCAAAGTGAGAGACCTAATAGAATCAAATTGTGAGAAGTCCCAAGGCCTACACATATATAAACCCCCTCCTAGCTCAGATTTTCAGATCTAGACACTATATATACTACTTTTTACACTATATGATCCAAAGAAGGTCTAGAGCTCAAAGAAGCAGAGACCAGAGGGCTACCAACGAAGACATCTAGCTAACTTTCTATGGGTTTTTCTATCTTTTTTGTTGTATCTTGTAACTTAATTATGTTCTAATTTATCTTATGCTAAGACTAGACAAATCTTATTCATAATTTTATTGAAAGTTTATTTAAACTTTATTATGTGTTCATATTGGTTTCACATGTTTATTGAGTTATGATTCATGTTCTTAATACTTCTGAATACTTGATCAATATTTAGAAGATCTAGGTTAATGAATTGAAAGACATAATTGTGAAAGCTTGTTAATAACTCATTTGAATCATAGTCATAGGTTAAATCTTGCTAGGAATAGTCCAAGATGATCTGTGTGGTTTCGGGAGTAGTTGGCCTAAAAACGGTTGATGAATTCACGAATTCCATAAAACTTAATGTTCTCTTTATTATTTAAACTTACATAGGGATATGTTGGGTTAATAATTGGAGTAAGGGTACTTTCGCTAGGAATAGACTAGTATCTAAATTAGAAAAATTCTACTGTCATAAATATGACAAATTAATATCAATTGCATGATAAAGTTAATAAACCCTAGATTATGATTGAATACGTAAATTTGAAATCTTAGTATATCTTTATCATATTATATATCTTTATCTTTATTATTTATTTTTTCATTATTAAATTAATTAATTATTAGTTTAATTAGATAAAAATTTAACCTTTATTAATTTGCTAGATAAAATAAGAACTAAAAATATTGGTATATAAATTGATAACAATTCTCCATGGGAACGATAATCTTTTATACTATAATTTGATTGGTATACACTTGCACTTGAATCCGATCAAAAACATGATATTTACTATTTCTACAAAATTTATATCTTTTAATTACGTCAGCTTGTGAAATTGTAAAACTCATCGACTTCTCTTGAACCTTTTTAATTTTTAACAAATAAATATTTATAACAAAAAAAATTTAAACGCATAAACGTGTACTTTTACGAACTAATATGCAAAATTTAAAATAAATTAGTAGTATAATGTTTCAAAAACTTATAACAAAATGACACTAAAATTAAGTATATATAAATTATTTCATACTTCATATGATATAATCGAGATTAATCGAGGCGGATTTTTAAAAATTATTTAAATTTCATATCTTATTATAACTTTATGAAAACGAAAATAATGATTCTACTAGAATTAGGAATGGATGGGATCCACTCAGAAAGGGTTAAAAATAAAAATTAAAAAAATGGATGGGATCCCTCAGTACTCGTAATCAAAATATTTTCAAAACGTTTCGAAGTAAAATCATTTCTTGAAAACAATACGAAATATTTAATCTTCAATTTCTCATTTTATGTTTCACTCCTCATTACATTTTCAAAACATTTCATAAAATCATTTCATGAAAAATACATGCAATGCATTTACTCTCTACATATCTCGTTTTATATTTTTTTCCTCTTTTTACTTCTCATTCCACATTCGCCCAGTATGTTTTATAGACTGAACCCTTCTCTTTCGCCCAGTCTGTTTTATAGATTGAACTCTTAGAATATTCATTCGTCCAGTCTTTTTATTTACTGAACATTTTTCATGGTTTACTATTAATTTGTTCTTTCATAAGCATGCATAAACTGATACTTTTCAAAACATTTGAAATAAGCATTCAAAACCACTTACAATCTCATATGCACAAGGAAACAAACTCATGCATTCACGACAATCAATATCACGAACAGTGAACACAACAACTGCACGTGAAAAAAAGGGGACGAAAGATGTACTTGCTTGTGTTGTGCTTTAACCTACTTTCCAATAATATATTTACTAGCTCTTGCACTTCTTTTAGCCTTTAAATAACTTTCTATAACCATAAATAATTTTATGTTAGTAACCTTATCAGTTTCCATAACTTTTGATTCTATTTTATGCCTTTAACATCCTAACGTCTTATTTCGGGTCCAAAAATTTCTTAAACTTATATACACTTAACTCATCCTACAAAATCCTCTCAGCACTTTATCCATCATAACCAAATTCTTCACTTTCAGAGGTTCACATGAGCTCAACAATTACCAAATTCTAAGTTATTATGGAGATATCATTTCTCAAAGTTGGACCAATTTCCAGTATTTTCAGTTCTGTACCCCCTCGACTCAAACAGGTCTAACTTATTATGTAAAACTCTTGTGTTATCATACTCTATCTTTGCAGAAACTAGACTTCAGTATACTAATTTTGGGCTTAGAATCACTCAATTTAGATTTATAATGAAAAAGATATAGCCTTTCAAAGTCAAAATAGAGTTCCAGTTCCCCTGTTTTTCAGAAAGTTACAGCAATCCCTTTCTGAAAATTTATTAAAATACCAAATAAACTCCTAAATTTACAAAAAATATTTGAACATCAAATAAACATATTAAATTACTTCCAAAAAAACGTTTGGAGTCCATTGTAAAATTCTATATTTTTCTATAATTTTCGGAATGGGGCTACATAACCAAATTTCCATATTTGCAATTTTTGTAAAAACTTCTATAACTTCCTTAAATCTCTTCCTAAGATCTCATATGCATTTCTAAGCATAATCATACCATTTTTAACACTTTATACTACCTTTAAACTAGGGTTTAACCATTAATTAACATTAACACCAACATTTACCTATTTACACCATAATCTATAAGCTCCCTTCCTCCTTCAAGCATAAATCAATCATTTACCAACTAACCATGAATCAATATACCAACTACAATTCATCCACAATCTTTAACTTAACTATAAATCATAAAACATTATGAGTCAAGGTCAAGATTTATACCTTCCACTTTGATTGATGCAAAATAAATCTTAAACTTCCATGGGTCTAGCCTCCCTTGCTCTCCTTGTGCTTACTTTCCACCAAAATCAGCCCCCTTGAACCTCTTTACCCTTTCTTCCCCATGAATTCAAGCCTTCAACTTGTGCTCTTCGATGTGAGGTTGATAGATTCTAGGGTTTAAGGACTTGATCTTGTTTGGAAAGTGAGAATTTGCTTGGGTTTGAGTTTCCTTTCTTGGTTTCCTTCTTTCTTTCTCTACCTCTCTTCCTTCTCTTTTTCTTACAAGCATAAAATGCAGCCCTTCAGCCCCTTTTTACCCATGACTTTCAAGGAGCCATGTATGGCTTGTTTTGGCCACAAATTAAGTTATTTGGTAGTTTATTTACTTGGTTATTAGGATGGTTAAGTATCTCATGAATTATAGAGCAAAATAGCTCCTTTCCTAAGCATCCAACAAGGCCTCCAAACATTTGCTCCTTAATTGGCCAACAAGGCCTCATTTCTAGAAGTTTCTAGTACTTTCTAAAATTTTCCATGACCTTCCGAAATTTTCTCGGTCCAAATTTATGTCACCGCTTACATCATTGATGACATCATCGCTTACATCATCCTTGGCTCATAAATTAAAACGTAAAACACTAAAGAAAAATAACAAAAATATTCTCCTATTAATCTCCTTAAATTCTAAATACCAAAGAAAATTTAAATTCCTAAAAACTATTGCTTTCTTGCATTAAATATCCAAAGAAAATAAATTTTGTAATTTCTTATTTTTTGAATTTCTAAGGTGTCACAGTAATGGCTATGATACCATGTTAAATCATCATAAAAACTTAATATTAAACAAATATATTGAACCTTCATTGATAATTAATACTTAGGTGTTATAAATATCATTGTAAACCAATTATATCAAAATATTATCTTTTATATATATATATATATATATATATAGAGAGAGAGAGAGAGAGAGAGAGAGAGAGAGAGAGAGAGAGAGAGAGAGAGAGAGAGAGAGAGAGAGAGAGAGAGAGTTTTATCCTAAGATACACAACAACAATCCCTAACTTTAAGATAACATTAGGTGGTTCTTATCACAAACTAACAATATCAAGATAGTATCCAATCACATCAGATATACATATCCTCAATAAGTCAATTGTACAAGATTTAAATATATAACTCAGATCTAGTTGCTCATAGACTTGATTTAATTTTTTGTTCATTTACAAAATATTTTAGTCAGTTACTAGATATTGAAAAAGCACATACCATAATTAACTTATGCTCGTATGTTAGATATTATAAAATTTGATATTTTCACAAATCAAAATATATCTTAATTTTTAAATGACATAAAATTAACAATTTGTCTAATGTATTATACTTATTACACAAGTCATATATTGTACAAATCATGACATATATTATTAATTATTATATCAATTTAACTTAATTATACAAGCTTTAATATATAACTCAGATCGAGTCGCCCATAAACTCAATTTAATATTTTCTTCATTAACCAAATATTTTAATCAATTATTGGATGTTGAAAAGGCACATGTAAGAACTCAAATTTTTTGAACAATTAATAAAAATAAAAATATTTCCCTTATGATGTCCAGTGGAATCCTTCTGCGTCGCTACGTTTCAAGAAATTGAATTAAAATAGTAATATAATGACTAGTGGCATTTTGGTCATTTTGACAATTATTATGCCCAAGGGCAATTTGGTCAATTTGACAATTGTTATGTCTAAGGACATTTTGGTTATTTTGTCAAGTGTTATGCTTGAGGGCATTTTAGTTATTTTGACAAAAGATATGGCCAAGGGCATTTTGGTTATTTTTGGAAAAAGTTGTGCCCAAGGGTATTTTGGTCATTTTAATCCGAAAGTTAAAAAGTATTAAAAATCACAAACCGATCAAAGATTTGGAATCAGTGCGGAAAAATAGTGATCTGAAACGTCGTCGAATTTTTGATTTGACCTAGTCCAAAGTTGACTTTTTGACCGGAACGTTGTATGGAAAAACGGACAGTGCCGTTGGAATCGCAGCGTGCCAAAACATAGGAATATAGTATAATATTATATTTTTCAAATTTTGATTTTTTAAATTATTATTTAATTATTAAATTATTTAGCTCACGAATCGAGGCAAAAAGTATTTTGAATTTTGAATTTTCGCTCAGTTAACCAAGTGAGGCCCACATGCACAGTTCCCCAAACTTTTTGTCTTTTTCCCGTTTTTCCCCTTTTCTTTTTGCCCCCTTTCCTTTTCTGTTCTTTCACTTTCCCCTAGAAACTTCCTGCAGTTTCTGATTTTGCCCAATTTGATCTGCAGTCCCTTTCTGCATCGATAAAGGCCAATTGAACGTTGTAAATCACCTATATATCACACCCAAGGCGAACCCTACCTCGTAATCCAGCCGCAACATCCGAAAAACCGAGCCTTTAAATTTTTACTTTTTTTTTGTTCTTGAGGTAAGATTCAAAGATCGAATTGTGTTGTTTCTTAGTTCGATTTGTCAATCCTAATAGCTTTCTGCGTTTCCATAGATGGTGATAGGCCTTTAAAACACATTTTTTGGTCGGGTTTTGTTCCATTTTGAGTTCAAGTTGTAGTCGGTTCCTCATGGCCAAAGTCTGGATTTTTAATCATGAAATCGGTATCGTTTAGGTCGATTGTTATTTCCTTTGTGTTCCTAAGGTCACGAGGATTATTCCCATGATTTTTCCTGGATTTTTAGGGCCATTTTGGGGCTGATTCGATGATGGCCCGAGGTTGTCGCCGACGACAATAGCGTTTATGCCGTCGCTGGAGAAGGCAGCTTGGGACGGCTTAGATTCGGCTATTTGACCGACGGGGCTGCAAGATTCGAGTGTTTCACTAATGATTTTCCCACAAATCCGTCCTACCCCGTGAATTTTAGTGTGTGTGTGTGTGTGTGTGTGTGTGTGTGTGTGTGTGTGTGTGTGTATGGTTGCCCGTTGCCTGCCGGACTGCACTGCCGCAATGGTCGGCCGACAACTGCCTGAAAATTCGTCGAGGGAAGCAAAGAGAAGTAGTTAACTATTTGACTTAGTCAACTGCTTTAATTATTATTATTATTATTATTATTATTATTATTATTATTATTATTATTATTATTATTATTATTATTATTATTA
>JAUMHB010076289.1:0-12619 GCA_032359685.1 Pittosporum tobira | reverse complement strand
TATAAAATATTAAATCTAACCAATAAACTTTAAGTTGAACAACTAAGGACAACATTTATGCAAATAAACTAAACAATTTTCCTTTTTTTTTTTGTTGTTGTTTTTTTAGCTGTCCTTCGACTTTGCTGAAAATATTTTCATTAAAACAAAATTAACATCTCAACCTGTTGACATTAGAGGATCACTTGCTCACACAACACTTACAATTTGGATTAATGTTAAAAGTAAACTTTATCTGCAAGAGGGAGTTATCATACATTTTTGGATGTGTTGAATTGTTGCATCTTGACTCTAGAGTCCAATCGCGAATCTATACTAAGTAGAAACATCAGACATCTCGAAGAATGATTCATTGTTTACAAGTAGTAGCGTGATATGATAATAAATGTACTTATTTTAACCTAGGCTTATTGTAGGCGTTGGTCGGTTACGATGGCAATGACGACTGCAACTAGGATTTTAATAAGGTTTTGGGCTAAGGCTCGACTCAGCACAAGCACGCTTCACCTGTGGCTTACAAAGTCGGCTAATACAGAGATGACTAGGTTTACGATAGCAAAACGGCTGCGGATATGGTTTTAGAAAAGTTAACACTAGAGTTACGTCTGATACGTTCGATGATAACTGAAACAATGCTGAACCATAAAGGTGAAGAAAGAGAACGGGTAGACGAACTCAATCCGGAGTGTGACGGTGAAGCAAGGCGTCCTCGGCCTGGTTTAGCCATGGCTAAAAGAAGAGCACATTTACAGTGCAGAGAAAGACAAACACGGTCAGAAGAAAGAAGGCCCCAGTAGATGGCAGGAGAGAAAAGAAGCGAAGTGACAGATGTACTTGATGAGTACCGAGAAACAAGTTAGGTTAGGTGAAAGGAAAGACCCTAATAAGTCTTCAAGGTCTACGGTTGGTGGGTGAGAAAGGGAGGCGTCGTCTCCGGCGGAATTGACAAGCGTCAACATGTTGCAAACACAAATCAATGGCGGAACAATAAAATTAGGGTTTCTGCCGATAACTATGACAGTCGGCGGCGGCAGCGGAAGCAAAATAATTTTAAAATCAAAAATCTAAAACTCTTGATTTCATGTAGAAGACTATAATATTATATTATGGATGTGTCAAATAATGATTACATGTAAAGCCTTATATAGGCTTAACTTATTTGGAGAATAAATAACATAATTTTAATCCAACTTAGAATCTAAGAAATCTATTACCATAATAATACTATAAATAAAATATTAATTATAATAATAATATATTTAACAACTTTAATTTAATAAACATATGTTTTAGAGTGTGTTATTTTTTCATCTTATAACATATTAAAACTAACCAATAAACTTTAAGTTGAACAACTAAGGACAACATTTATGCAAAGAAAATAAACAATTTTCCTTTTTTTTTGTTGTTGTTGTTTTTTTAACTGTCCTTCGACTTTGCTGAAAATATTTTCATTAAAACAAAATTAACATCTCAACCTTTTGACATTAGAGGATCACTCGCTCACACAACACTTAAAATTTGGATTAATGTTAAAAGTAAACTTTATCTGCAAAAGGGAGTTATCATACATTTTTGGATGTACTGAATTGTTGCATCTCGACTCAAGAGACCAATCGCGAATCTGTACTAAGTAGAAACATCAGACATCCCGGAGAATGATTCATTGTTTACAAGAAGCAGCGTGATATGATAATAAATGTAATTATTTTAAAAACATTTTTTCCTTTTTTCTAAGTTTTAAAAATTAACACTATTTTTTATTCTTTTTATATATATAATTTTAAATTTTAAATTTTAAATATTTTTTAATTAATTACTTTCTTAAATTCAAGCCGAATTTAAGCACCCAAGTTAACTATATATATATATATATATAAAGCAATTGGCGGATTGACGAACTAATACCGAACCACTCCCAAAATGTCCCGTTCTGAAATTCCTAGTACCGAAAGTCCCAATACTGAAATGTCTTGGTACCTAAATCCTGCAATTGTTGAATCAATTGCGGTTCGGTACATGGGTTGTACCGAAAAAATCAAATCGGTAATCACTCCTAGCTGCATATAGTTTACATTAGTACTTTTACAATTTTGTCCCTCATCAGCCTTTCTTATTTCATCACTAGCTTTAACAACCTCCCTCAAGTTAGAAGTGCTGAAGGGATTCATAACTCCTAACTTGGATATTAAGAACCGTAATTGAGAAGATGGAAGGGATTTGGTAAGAAAAGCAACTGGTTGTTGAGTAGATGGTTTATAGAGAGGTTTTGGCTTGCCTTCAAAAATCTTGTCACGCACCAGATTTTTGAAGACAATGGACGACAATTCTGGGTTTGAAGAGATATTTGATCGTTATTTGGTTCTGTTTAAAATAGATAAATGGATCAATTATTTATCAACCATTTAAATCTAACTAGTTCTATCAACCATTTAATGAAATTCATTTAAAGAATTAACGTAAAATATATCATTCATAACGATTTACAGTGGATGAATTTTGATAATCAATTCGATCATCATTGATATTGTCAACTCCACTTCGAATTATTTTTTTCTTATTATCATGTGAAATTGTTTATCATTACTGTTAACAATGGCATCTTTATTTATTTATTTGTTTATTATTATTTTTTTTAATCGTTATTAAATTACATAAATAACAATTTTTCTGTTGTTATGTGAAGACTGCCTTCTTGCTTATCAAAAAATTAAATAATTTGAATACTGTGCTGTCCTCATTCTCTTGTCTGTTTATACATGGTTACATGACCTTTACTTGTTTAATATGATAATTTCTCTTTGAATTGACCGGAATAAGTATTCTCCCTTGTACACATCAATTCTCGGTCATTGTTTTTGCCTGATAGTTCAGTTTTGCTAAACAATTAGACTTCTTTATCATCCACATACTCGCTTTATTGTATAAACTAGAGTCCTTGGATCAAGCATTCATACCTTTATCTTTTATACATTCTCAGCAACCAAGCAGACATATCTTCAGCAAAATGATAAATTGGAAAATGGTGTGCTAAGCAAGGAAAGATTATCAAATCTGAATTCGCCAAGGTGCAGGCTGTGTGATTATGTGGAGCATATCGAAGTCATGACTATTTGTCTTGTGTTGGAATATGTCAGTTTATTTTATATAATGTTGAGAAGCGGTCACTATGAAAGAGAAATCTGTTGACTTTATTTCTGATGTTTGTATGCGTATATACATGGAAGTTTGTAGGCGTTGGTTTACTTAAATAGACCCTTAGAATTGAGGTGTTATACTTTGAAAACATTTGCGATATTGTCAATCTTGAGGCGATGAGTGAAATATTCCCTTTGGAGCAATTGGGCTTTGATGGATTTCCAGATAAGTATAATTCTTCTAATGATTTTCAAAGTAGGGAAGGAGGTCACACGGTATATCAGACTCAGTTGAATGGAACAAATGATTGGGGAATGTCTAAGGACATCAATTCATTTCATGCTGACCTTGGGTGTGAGGATGACAAAACTGAGGAAGAGCTTGGTTTGTCTAAAGCCCAACAAGAAGAAGTAGAGCTGTTTTCACAGTTTAAAGGTTTAGATGATACGTTGGTTGATATTGTCTCTCCGCCTCTTAAATTGTGTCGGAAAGTAACAAAGCTTGCGAGTATTCAGTACAAATCTCTCGTGCGTACTAAATTCCCGAAGGAAACGAAGTTTACATTTCCTGGAGCATCAGTTGAGATTCTTAAGAATTATGGAAGCAGGTTCAGTCAATTACATGGTGAAAAGAGAAATGCATCTAGTTATGGCACAGCACAAGCTAAGGTGAGTGGCCCAAAATTATCGACTAATGAAATCCTGCAGTTGGGCGGACAAAAGTTCATTCAGTCCTGTTCCCAAAGGGTGGATGATCATTCCTTTCTCAGCCACCCATTTTCCCTCCTGGATGAGGAGGCTAAAGACGTTGAACTTGTCAAGTTTCTTCTCATATCCGCTGAAAAAGTGGGCCAGCAGCAGTTTGACCGTGCAAGCAGGCTCCTCCACCTGTGTGACGAGTTGTCTTCCACTAAAGGAAATCCTGTTCAAAGATTAGTGTATTATTTTTCTGAAGCTCTTCAAGAGAAGATTGATCGAGAAACAGGAAGAATCTCATCGAAGGGCTTGGGAAATAAGCAGTCATTTGATATCAGAGAGGCAATGATGAGCCCAAACCCTACTGTCATTTCATATCACCAAAAGGTACCCTTCTCACAAGTTGGCCAATTCGCGGCAATGCAAGCCATTGTAGAAAATCTAGCAGATGCAAAAAGGGTCCATATAATTGAGTTCGAGATCAGGAATGGGACACAGTGTATAATATTGATGCTAGCTCTTGCTGCTCGGCGTCAATGTCCCCTCGAGCATTTTAAGGTTACTGCTCTTGGGACTAAATCACAAGAAAAAATTGAGGAAACGGGTAAGCGGTTAATGAGCTTTGCGCAGTCCATGAACATATCCTTCTCTTTCAATGTGGTTATGGTAGCAGACATGCTAGACCTCAATGAAAACCATTTTGTGCTGGACACCGAGGAGACAGTTGCTGTACAGTCATTGTATTTCATGTGTACCCTGCTTGCATGGCCAAGTAGGCTGGAGCATCTATTGAGAGTAATCCGAAACATTGATCCTTGTATAATGGTGATCTCTGAAGTTGAGGGAAACCATAATTCACTAGTTTTTGAGAAACGTTTCATCGAAGCTCTTTTTTTCTATGGTGCATTTTTTGATGCCATAGAAGATTGTATGGACTGTGAGAATGCAAACAGATCGATTGCAGAATCAATATTCTTGAGTCAGGGAATAAGGACTATCGTGGCAGCTGAGGGAGAGGAAAGGACAACACGACATGTGAGTATCAGTGTTTGGAGGGCATTTTTTGCACGGTTTGGAGTGGTGGAGAAAGAAGTGAGCATGTCTTCCTTGTATCAAGCTAGTTTGGTGATACAGAACTTTGATTGTGGGCGTTCTTGCACAGTTGATAGGGATGGAAATGGTCTAATTATTGGCTGGAAGGGAACACCAATTTATTCCCTTTCTACTTGGAAGTTCCTATAGATAAAATTGAGTGAAGCAACTCGAAGCAGGATTGAAGTTCCTACAGTTATCCGTGTCAGCTTTAGACTTTTAAGACTACCTGACAATCTTTCACTGTAATCCCTTCAATTTGTGCTTTTACCCATCATGTAGTTCATGTTATGGTCTCACCTAATATTTTCCATCTGATGCCCATCTTTAACTCTGTATTTGCTTTATACTAAATCACAGCGTTGGAGATATTGCGGTAGTAATAATAAATTATATGCTTGCCAATGAATTTGTTTTACTCTTTAAGGTCTATTTTATAGAGTTATTTACCTATTACTATGTTGAATATATATTGGTATTAAATTTAAGTTTTTTTTTTTGATAAGTAAATAATTCCATAAAAGTGCCAAAAAGGGGACAAGCCCTTCATATACGTGGTCTATACAAACATAGAAGAAACAAAAGGCACAACTTCTCCCTAATAGAAACCCTCACCAAAATCGACCCTATGTCGATCCCTAAGGCAAATTCACCCAGAAAGTCTACAAAAGGAACAACAAATTCCGCAAAAGACTTGTTTAATTTAATAAAAAAACAAAAGGCCAAGAAAAAGAGAACGAAAATGAAAAAGAGGTTTCTCGTTATCTTCAAAAAAATTTATGTTCTTCTCCTTCCAAAGAGTCCACCAAAGCCTATGAGGAACAAGGTCACGACATTTTCTCTACTCCTTCCTCACTCGCACCCCCTTCCACGCTATTAACATCTCGCTCATTGATCTCGGCATCACCCAAGAAATGCCACATAAAAAAAATAAAATACAAGAGTCCACAAACTTCTCTCTGCCTCACAATGCAGAAGTAAATCTAAGTTCTATGTTGGTAATGGCGCCTTAAGTAACTTGCCCAATTAAGTAACTTTGTTTTTCAGCATCTCGAGTTAGCCATCTAACTCCCATTCGATAACGGACAACGCACATCGATAGCATCGTCCAAATACCTTTACAAACTCAATTCATTATTTTGAGAATACAAGCGTTGTGCTGCTAGGTGAGTTATTATTGCTACATTAATCTCGATAGCTATGCCACGAAATTTAAAGAATCTAAAGGTGCATGAGTAATGAGTCATATATTCTGCAGAAGGCAGTTCTTGCCAAGGTTTTATGTCTTTTTTTTTTCAGCCTACTCTTACCACTATAAATTACCTTAATAGTGAACTCTCTGTATCTACATGAACCATGAAGACTACCTTCTTTTGCTTATCAGTAAATTACATAATATGAAGACGAGCTTCCAGTACTGTCCACATTCTCGTCTGTTTACACATGCTTACATGACTTTTTGCTTGTTTAATACTATATATGTTCTAAAATATTAGAGCATTATTGACTTTGTAAAGTTAAATTTAAACATTTTTAAATTTAAATTAACATGAATTCATTTGAATATAATATGTACACTTGTGAAAATAGTAAACTATTTGAAAAGTACTTTCAGTAACACAACAAATTTTTCATTACTAAAATGGATACATGTTAGTTTGAAATTAAAAATATTCTAAATTGACTTTTTAGAGTCTATAATACTCTTATATTTTAAAATGGACGGAGTATTAATGATTTCTCTTTGTATTGATTGGAATAAGTATTTTCCCCGGTATTATATGTATTCTCTTCCCTTCGTTTGTTTGCCTAGAATTTTTATTTTTATTTTATTTTTGATTAGTAAGAAAATTAGTTCCTAGAAAATTGATGGATAAGGGAAGAAATTAGATCTCTTTATCATCCAGATATACTCATCTTCATTATGTAAATTAGAAATGAGGAGATTTAGGAGAAGATTGGGGTGACACAGATTAAGGAAAAGATGAGACTGCAAATAAAAAATGGGGAGATTCGAAAGAAGCTTGGGTGACACTGATTGAGGAAAAGATGAGAGAGCATCATTTGAGGTGGTTTGGGCATATCCAACATCGGCCTATAGAGACATCGGTGAGAAGAGGACTATGGACTAGGAACAAAATGGCAGAAGCAAGCGAAATCGTGAGAAGAGATTTAAAGGAGAGAAATATAACTAAGGACATATGTGATGGAGCAACTACGTGTATGAAGACTTTTGATGTAACGTCTAGTACTGATCCATCATAGTTGGTTTACACCGAGGTTCGACATTGAATCCTTATCTCTGTGCCTTGATTATGGACGGACTGACAGAATACATCCGGGATGAAGTACCACGGTGTATGTTATTTGCAGATGATATCATGGTAATTGACAAGCCTAGGGCAGGTATGAAAGTCAAGTTAGAGGTTTGGAGACTGCTTTGGAATATAAGGGGTTTTAGATTAAGCCGGAGTTAGAGCAATATATTTAAGCAATCAAAGAATAAGAGACTCATATGGTGTTAATATGTCGAGACATAAGGTGCGGAAAAAGGATATATTTAAATACTTGGGCTCCATGTTACATAAGAAGGAAAATATTGATATATAAGCCATAAATTAGAGTAGGGTGGTTGAAGTGACGTAGCACATATGGAGTGTTGTGTAATAAGATAATCTTGAAGAAGTTGAAAGGAAAATTTTACAAAACTGCAATAAGACTAGCCTTGCTTTATGGAACAAAGTGTTGGGCGACTAAGAAGTAACATGTGAACAAGATAAGCGTTGTTTAAATGAGAATGTTACGGTGGATGTGTAGTCATACAATGTTAGTCAAAATCTAAAATAAAGATATTCGAAATAAGGTTGGGTTAGCACCGGTTGAAGAAAAGATGAGAACATTAATTGTAGTGGTACGGGCATCTCTAACGTCGGCAAATAGATGTGAGAAGAAGATTAGTGGACTAGAACTAAAATGTTAGAAGAGGGAGAGATAGGCCGCATACCACGTGAGGAGAAATCGAGAGAAGATAGTTAAAGGAGCGAAATATAATGGGAGATATGGCCTTAGATAGGAGTCCATGGAGGAAGACAATACGAGTAACATAGTAACATAGATCTAGTAGGGTATACTACACTATATTATATTGTTATACATATGAATATTTTGTCAATTTTATTTATATTTGTCTTTGTATTTATTTTATTTATTTTATTAATTTGTTTAAATTCCTAGGCATTTTCACTTCCCTGTTTTTATTTTTATTTTTTTTATTTGAGGGTGTGTAAATATATATCTACTTTGTTATTACTATTTTTTAAAAAATTTTAGTTTGTTTATTTAGTTATTTATTTATGATTTTCCCTGTTTAAATATCATAGAATTATTTTTCACTTATCCCATCTAGTTTGAGGTTAAAGGTGTTGAGACGAGTTGAGTTGAGGTTTACATACTCCCTCTGTCCCAAAAAGAATGACTAATACAACTAATGTACTGAAATTAAGAAAATATACTTTTGAGGAGAAAAAAAAATGTTAAGCCTTTGAGGAGAGAAAAAATGTTTAAGCCAAACAAAATTTGAGTATCCCCACAATTCTTCTTTTTTAAACATACAATACATAATTTTGTTGATATATATACCAAATCATTCATTTTGGTATAATGAATAAGGTACCTAACCTCATTTTTTTTGGGATGGAGTGAGTATAACAATATAGCATTAATATTTTTCTGATTTTATTTTAACTTTCTATTTTCTTATATATCTTATTTTTTATTTTATTTCCCTCTCTGCTCCCATTTATCGTTATTATGAATTCATTTTTCATATACTTTAATTAATTTGGGATAAAAAATGTTGTTCAGTTGAGTTGAGGTAAGTTCGTATTCATACCTTTATAATTTCTACAATTTCTCAAAAACCAAACAAAGCTGATTTTCCACTCCTGGTGGTTGAATTTCTTTTAACGTTTTCGTTTGAGAAGTTCTGCAGATCTTATGACATGACTTTGGTATCTTAGACTCTTAGTGCAATTTGGATTCTAGCTTTTGTTTTTGTAAACCGTAAATCTAGAGGGGCTTACTGCCGTAAGCTTGACCGTAAGGGATCCATACGGTCATAAGCCAGGGTGCAAGTTGGACCGTTCATTTTTTCGCAATTTTTGTTGACTTTTTTGGAAGATTTTGACCAATGTGGTTTTGGACTTTTCTAGAAGCTTTTTAACATAGATCAAGATGACAAACCTAATTAGAGCCAAATTGTGAGAAGTCCCAAGATTTGTAACTATATAAACTCCCTCCTAGCTGCTGGAAATTAAATCATACAATCAAGAGAAGATCAAGAGCTCAAGGAGGTGGAGACCGTGTGACTAATAATGAAGACATCATGCCTACTTCTTATGGAGTTTTTTTATCTTTTCTGTTGTATTTTTTACTTAATTATGTTCTAATTTTCTTTATACTAAGGCTAGACATATTATATTCATGATTAATTGAAGGTTTATTTAGACTTTATCATGTGTTTATATTGGTTTTTCATGCTTATTGAGTTATGATCCATGTTCTTAATACTTCTAATTAATTGGCCATTAGTTAAATGATCTAGGTTAATAAATTGAAGGACTTGACGATGAGTATTTATTAATAGTTCAATTGAATCATAACCATAAATTAAATCTTGCTAAGAATAATTCGAAGTGATTTGTGCAGTTTTGGTAGTAATTGACTTAACAACAGTTGATGAATCTGGAAATTCCATAAAAATTAATAATCTCGTAATTATTTAAATTCACATAGGGATATGTTGGGTTAATAAATGGAGTACAGATACTTTCGCTAGGAATGAGCTAGTATCTAATTTAGAAAAAATCTACTGTCATAAACATGTTGAATTAATATAAGTTGCATGATAAAGTCAGTAAACCCTAAATTATGATTGGATAGGTGAAGTCAAAATCTTAGCATAATTTTATCATACTGTTTAATATCTTATTAGACTTAATTGTCAGAGTAGTTAGTTATTAATTAGTTGTTAATAAAAATCCAATCTTTATTAATTTACTAAATAAAATAAGAACTAAAATAGTGGTACATAGTTGAAAATTAGTGTCTGTGGGAATGATAATCTCTTATACTATAATTTGATTGGTGTACACTTACACTAAATCTCCGATCAAGTTTTTGGCGCCGTTACTGGGGACTGATTCAATTAATATCATGATTTTTAGTTTTTATCTTAATCTAGCGGATGTTTGTACTATTTTACACTTTTTTTATTTATTTATTTTAGGTTTAGGTTATTCATGATGCCCAACCAGAAGAATAACATCATGGCACCATGGAAGACGATGAGGGATTTTTTTGCCCTATCGCTGCAGGACTGCACATCAAGTATTGTTCATCCAGCGATTCAAGTGAACAATTTCAAGCTCAAGTCAGCATTAATTCAAATGTTTCAAAGCGCGACGATATTTAATGGATTTCTGAACGAGGATCCAAACCTTCACTTAAGCAATTTTCTTGAAATCTGTGATACCTTTCAATTTAATGGAGTATCTACAAAAACTATTCGATTGAAGTTGTTTCCTTTTTCTCTCCGGGACAAAGTGAATAGTTGGCTGACTTTCTTACCTATAGAATCGATCCAGACTTGGGATGAGATGGCACATAAATTTCTCATGCGTTATTTTTCACCATCCAAGTATGTAAAGATGCGTAATGATATCACTACTTTCATGCAATTTGACGGTGAATCATTATATGAGGCATGTGAAAGATTTAAAGAGTTGCTAAGGCTATGCCCACACCATGGCTTCCTATTTTGGATACAAGTGCATATATTATATAATGGAATTGATCCAAGATTTCGAAGCACAATTGATGCCTCAATAGGAGGAAGCATAAATAATAAGTCACAGGAGGAAGGCATTCCAATTAGTGGAAGAGATGGCTTCTAACAACTATCGTTGGTCGTCCGATAGATTCCAACAGAAGAAGCATAACATAGTTCATAAAGTAGATGCCATATCAAGGCTTGAAAGCTCAGATGGAAAATCTTACACATATCTTTAACTCTCAATTGGGCAATGTGTTTAAGCTACATGAGATAACTTGTGATTTTTGCAGGGGAAACCATGAAAACTTGGACTGTCAAGTTGAAAATAGTTTTGTTTTGTCTAATAAGAATGCTAATTACTTTTCCAATTTTGATAGAAACCAAAATAATCCCTATTCAAGCACTTACAATCCAGGATGGCACAACCATCCAAATTTTTAATGGGGAGGTCAAAATCAACAAGCCCCAAGAGCCCCGCAGCCTGTAGTGCAGCCAAATTCTAGATTGGAAAAGATGATGATTTGGATTAACCAATATATACAGGAGAACATGAAGAGCATGAATCAATTCTTATAGGAGAACATCAAGAGCACAAATGCTAGGTTCAATCATCAGGAAGGTTCAATCCAAAATTTGGAAAACCAAGTTAGCCAGCTGCCACAACAAATTTCTGAATGCCCATATAGTTCTTTGCCAAGAAACACAGAGAAAAACCCAATAGAGAATCCAGAGGTCATTACATTGAGAAACGAAAATGAATTAAAGGCGTCTGAAATTAAGAAATCTAGAAGTGGCAGCCAAACAGAAGAAAAGGAGGAAGACGTTGAGGAAAGTAAAACATCAAAAATTCCAAATTCTTCTCTAGCAAAAGATGAAGTCAAGCCTTATATTCCACCTATTCCATATCCAAAAAGGCTTGTGAAGCGAAACTTGGATAATCAATTTGCTAAGTTTCTAGAGGTGTGATTAGTACTTTTTATATCTATATATTTTTGCTATTATTCTCTTGATTTGCTATAAAAATGCATGGATTAGGCTTACATATCCTTGTTTCGACTAACATATCATCAATCCAAGGGATTAGATTGTGTTTATTGTTATTGGGGTTGTATTGCAGAGAATTGGGCTTGAAAATACCTATTTCAGAGAAAAAAATCAAGTTTGACCTAATCTCGGATGGACAAGGATTGCCAGAACCAAAGCAGGAAGCAAAAACCAACATCCAGGGGAGTTTATGGTCAAGATTATGGCCGTAAGCTTGACCGTAAGGATGATCATACAGCTGTAAAGTTGGTTGTAAGGTGGCCAATGAGGTTTTACACGATTTCGGTTGACTTTTTTGAGAAGTTTTGACTTACGCAATTTTGAGCTTTTCTAAATAGTTGGACTTTGACTGAAAGACGACAAACCTAATTTAAGTCAACTTATGATTATTTTCAAGATTGTATATAAACCCCCTCCTAGCTCTGAAAAATACACTTTTCATATAATATACGATCGAGAGGAGATCAAGAGCTCAAGGAGGCGGGAGACCGAAGGGCTACCACACGAAGACATCTAGCCGACTTCTTATGCGTTTTTCTATCTTTTCCATTGTATTTTGTAGAATAATCATGTTTTAATTTTCTTTATACTAAGACTAGATGGATCTTACTCATGAGTAATTAAAGTTATCATTTTTATCATGTTTTTTATGGATCTATTTGTTACGAGTTATGTTTTATGAGTTTAATGCTTCTAAATAATTAGTTACTATTTAGATGATCTTTTGTCATATAATTGAAAGACCGAGATGTGAAGATTAATGAGTGCAAATTGAGGCATAACCATAGGTTAAACTTTGTTAGAGATAGTTTAAGGT
>JAUMHB010076278.1:0-12621 GCA_032359685.1 Pittosporum tobira | reverse complement strand
TTTTATTATGGGAGTTGTATAAATATTTATAAGAACAATCTGAGATAACTTGATACTTCGGATTTTGTTTACGTTTGAGTCATTTAACTCAGTTATCGAGTTCTGAAAACTCAGCTACCATGGAACCAAATTCAGTTAAATGCGTGCATTGAAGTTATCAAGGTATCCTGCTTGATACATTAGGTTGTTCACATACAAAATAAATCGTCCAAATTCGCATGATTAACTTGCAACGGAATTCATGAACTAGTGACTTGTTTTTTGGAACAAGATGAAGAAAGATGGCCCTTCTCACCGCACTCGTAGCATGTTCTCCTTCTTATTTTCCCACTAGTTGGCTCAGCAGTACCTCTACTAACCTCAACATTATAAGCACTTACTTCAACATTATTGGCATTCTTGATGGTTGGAATGGATTTCAAAGTATCATCAGCTTGTCTATTTGGACAATTTGAAGTAAGATGACCCTTCCCACCACACTCGTAGCATTTCCTCCTTTTCAACTTTCCGCTGACATCACTTATCTCCTTATTATCAGTAATTACCTCAACATTATCAGTGATTTCACCATTTGGCATGGATTTCAATGAATCATTAGCTTGTTTATTCGGACAAGAGGAAGTAAGATGGCCCTTCTCACCACACTCGTAGCATTTCCTCCTTTTCATTTTTCCGCTGACATCACTTATCTCCATATTATCAGTAACCTCAACATTATCAGCAATTTTACCAGTAGGCACAGATATCAATGAATCACCAGCTTGTTTTTTCGGACAAGATGAAGTAAGATGACCCTTTTCACCGCACTCATAGCACGTCCTCCTCCTTATCTTCCTGCTAACAGTACTTATCTCCATACTATCAGTAATTACCTCAGTATTATCAGCATTTTTACCAGTTGGCACGGAATTGAATGTCTCAGCATCTTGTTTCTTGGGACAAGATGAAGTAAGATGACCCTTTTCACCGCACTCATAGCATGTCCTCTGCCTACTCTTCCCACTGACAGTATTGCTGTCTACATTATCAGTATTTACCTCAACATTATCCATGTTTTTGCTGAGTGGAACCGGTTTTGTGTTGGATTGTGTTGTTTTTTTGGCGGGAACAGCACATTGTATTCTCACAGGTCTCCCACAGAGCATCTTTTGGTCCAATTTCAATGCCATTGTTACGCAGAGGCTATCGGCAAAATCCACATGGGCATAACCTCGGAATTCTTTTGTTTCCTTGTCTTCACCAAATCGAATTTTAGATATGCTGAAATCTGAGAAAAATTTCCTCAGATCTTCCTCAGTTATATCCCATGATAAGTTTCCGGCGTATATCCTATTGTAACCATCAATAACTGCAGGCGAGAAATCAGATACTTTTTTCTCTACGTTTGACTTGTAAGGCTGGATTTTCAGGAAAAGTCCACCCCTGCAATAATTGGAGGTTTTAAGAAATCTGGAGGGAAATCGAGGAAAAAATAAAATAAGTACAGGAAAGCTTGTAGCTTTACTTACATGTCAGCTCCATCAAGAGCCAAAGCTCTTTTAGTTGCTGCTTCAGTCTGCAAAACAAATGCAATACTTAAAATATAAGTACGACCAACTCCCCATCCTAAATAAAGTGTCCACTTTGACTTGTTAAGGTGTGTTAAGGATTTCTGACAAAAAACGTAGACATGATTTATTAATACTTGTTTCACAAATAAATTATAGACGAAGTTCGTGTTTAGAAACAAAGCATCAAAGGAAATTATTCCCGAGTATGCAAGCAAAATTATATACCATGTATTAATAACCTAAATTTGTCATTTTACCATGCATCCAGAATCTCATTTATCGAAAGAAGACCTTCCTCTCTTCCAGTTTTGTGGCCTTGTTCATATGGCACATAGTTTAAGAAAGAGGTACTTGACATTACTTCCAGTTTGCTTCACATTATAACCTTGACCAATTACATGGGGTCAACATGTAACACCAGTACCACATCAGATAATGTGAGAAAGATTGATCTCCTTATAAGACTTGAGTCTATTATTACTTGGAGCACTACAACTTTAACATGACTTTTAGTTGGGCTTCGTGGTGAGCTAATGTGTCTTAGGACAGTGGTCTGAGCCTTGATTTAGATATGGGATGTTGTACAACCTATTTAAAAATAAAAAAAATAACTTTTCAAAATCAAAGGTAACATAGTCAAAATTGTTACCTAGAATGCAGTTCGATGTGGTACGCAGAATGAAAATGGGAACAGAAAACATCACTTTCTATGGTACTGGTATGGTAGGAGTAGGCTTCTTTGGATCTTTTAGTTGGTATGGAATAAATGCATATGGAACATGGAACGCGTATTAGGAACATGTGTGAAGTATTTGACATGTATTTAAACCCCACTACACTAGAATTTGCACATCCATGAAAATAGACTTAATCTAATTCCTTTTATTGGTTTTACAATACTATTCCTATTTAATTTTTGCCTATGTTATAATAATTTATTGAATCGCTAATTTTACCATACCAGTATGCTATAGAACCACATTTTGGAAGGATCTTACCAATTCGCAAGTTCCATAGTAGGTAGCTTATTGTGTTGGCATAGAGTGAAATTCACAGTTAATGTTTAATGTGCGCAATAGGCTCACTAGGTTAGGAGCATCCTTAAAGGGAAAGAGATCACTTAAAATGGGACATATGATGTACAATTTAACTTACACGATTGTGCACAAAAACAATTGGACAAATACCAGTCAACAAGTTACAGTATTTAAGTTTGAAAAATTGACAATCACCAAGTTTTGTAAGAAATAAGATAAAAGGGATGTCACATCTATTTAGATCTACCTTGAAACTGATTATAGCAATTCCCCTGAACTTTCCAGTATCCGGAAATGTCATGCAATCAATCTTTGTGATGGTCCCACAACCTTCAAAGAAACTACGAATATCATCCTCAGTTGAGTAGTACGGAATGCCTCCAACATAAACTTTGGTAGAAATATCCACATTTTCTTGACTGCAATCAGAGATTTCAAGACATGATGTAAGCATCTTCAATTTAATCCAAAAATCATTTCTATTAAAGAACAAATCAAATTTTAAGTAACTGACAAAGTAGTTGAGGAAAATAGAGTAAATGATTCCGATATCGATCATTTCCTGTTAAGCAGAAATTCACTTAAGCCACAAAGATTCTTCACTCCTAATACCCAAGGCCCCTGGCAAATAAGACTTCCTAATTCCAAGTCTTAACCAATATCTTTCCCTGAATCTGCCCACTAAAGAAGTAAGCTTTGAAGAATTTTAAAACCCAAAAGTTTATTACTACATAGCAGTTTCATAACAGACAACTTAAGTCCAGAACTTACCCAATCGTGATCAGGCTTAGCAATAACACAGAATGACAAGTTAATATCTATGACTATGTATTAACAATGTTTTGTTTAAAAAAAGAAAGGAAAAAAGTGAATATATTTTGTCTATTTCACTCAAAAGGCCATATCAGATATCACTCTCAAAACATAGAACTCATAACCAGTTTAACACAATCAATCAATTCCCATTCACAAACATACCCCACATCAAACTCAAAGAAAACAACCACAACCAAATAAGACAAACCCAACATGATTAGATACAAATTTATGAACAATTGATATCAAACCACAAAAAAAAATCCCAAATTGACAAAAATGATAATTACTTATTCAAAGATTATACCTATCACTGGCCTTAATTGTCTCTGCAACACTTTGTTTATTCATCCCCGAAATCTGTCCTGCATCACTCACTCCATTTACACTCTCCACACCCTTCTTAACTTCCATCTTCCCGGCCCTCTTTTTCGTCTTCTGCTTCTTCTTTTTATTCTTCTTGCTCTTCAACTTTTTCCCCTCTAAATCACCTGAAATTCCATTATCCAATATCTTCCGCTTTTTCCCACCCTCTGTCCCACCTTCACTATCCTCCCAAGAAGCTGAAAACCCATTCTCAATTTGTTCATCTCTGCCATCTCTCTTCCTCTTCTTCAGCTTCTTCACACCCTCTGTCCCCATTTCTTCGTCCTCTTTCTGGACATTGATATCTTTACCTCTGCGTTTTTCTCTCTTAGACAACCTGGGCTTTTGGGTAACTGAATCGAGGAGAGATTTGAAAGAGTTGTGATATGGGTCGGATAAATCTTTGGGTTTAGAGTTATTTTGGGCTTCTACAGACGCTGCTAGAGATTGTGCTAACTCGGCTCTGATCTTTTGCTTGAGCTTCTTGTTCGCTAAAACCATTCTGCTGGTCTGGAGGCGGGGTGGGAAAAGGAAGAGGAAGCCCTTTCGCCGTTGCAAGGAGGTGGTATACGAGTAAAATGAATCCATCAAGGAACGACGTCGTCTTTAAAATTTTAAGCGCAATTTGCAAAAGTAACCTTTGTATTTATGCATGTTTTGCAGTGTGCTCCATTATGTTTTAATATTTGTAATATGCTCCAGCAGCTCTCCACTTTTTTGAATGTTGTCACAAACCCTTGTGGCCTTATACATTATATAGGGTCTGCCACTTGGCAGCCCTTGTTTTTTAATCTTTAACTAAAAAATGAAAAATAAGTTTTTCTTAAAACCGTGTCCAATTATGAAAAAAAGAAAAAATATAAGAGTCGCCAATACATGTAGATGCATCGAATTAGACACGACTGATTAAATATGAAAAAATTATTTCATATTAACGAAGAAGCTAGGAAAAGTCTTGTTTACTTCTTCATATGGTTTAAGTATTAGTCTAGTTGTTCTGAACACCTAAATGTTCGCCCAAGTACTCCCATCCTAGGCAGAGCTCAAACGAAAGAAAATGGTCAAATTCGCTTATAAATATACTTTGCTTCACTCAACGGCCTGGACAACCGATTTGGACATATTAATTGTCTAGGCAGATTATCCTCATCATAAATAATATCTATATCTATATATTTATAAAATATTTATTTAAAAAAAAAAACACAAGGCTTGTATTTTAACTTTATACCGGTTATAACTTTATACCGGTTACAATAATTGTCTAATTCAATTAAGCAGCGTCATACAGATGGATGAACTAATGACGATGAAATCCATGGCTTGTTAAGTAGTTATGCTACATGATAATAATTCAATTAAGAAACCCAAAATCTGCTTCATACTAAATTTTCTTGTAAAGAGATTACTCAACATATACCACTAATTTAATTGCTAAACATAGTGCAAACCAAAAACTACTACAACATAACAAAACTACAAGATTTAGCAAAAAGAAAAGGAAAAAAAAAAAAAAAAACTACAAGGATCCCAAATCAACCACCAAACTCAATCTTTGAACAAATGATCAATTCTCATCTTTCCTGATTTTATTGAAAGAATTTTAAAATTCTAATAACCTGCTACCGAAAGCTGTTCATGTGTGTTATCATCAATGAAGATGTTATCATAGACTATGGCAGCAATGGCAGCGCCAATGAAAAGTCCGACCCAGTGATGAGTCCATGACCAGCTGACCGCAGCAGGTCTGAAGGAGACTCCAAGATTCATGGATGCACCATCAAAGGCACCACATGCCAAAATATTAGCCCCCACTATCAAACCAATTGCAATTGGTGCGATGATGCCCAAATTCCGTGTAGACTAGGCCAAAGGTCATTACAATCTTCGAACGCCACTGCATTCCATGTACATACATCCGATGATAAGGCAAATGCTGATGTCTCATGGTATTCGACCAATATTCTATCTATTCCACAAAAAGAGTATTATTATTATTATTATTATTTTTTTATTATTATTTTAAATCTTATTTTTCTTAAGTTTAATGTCATGTGTCACTAGTATAAGACTTGTTATGTTTAAAAATGAGCGTAGTATATATTTAAAAGTTTGTAATTTCTATAAATAAAACTCTTTTTGTGGAATAATTATTCAAATCTAACAACTTAAGTCTTGAAACTAATCATAGATTCATGTGAGTCACTCCCTTCGTTACTGATTGACTGAGATTATTTTGGAACATATATAGATAGCATAATTTCGTGTTCATTTTGACATGTTATATACATAATTAAAAATAAATTATAAAATGAACAAACAATATAATAGTGAAATTGTTGTCACTGATGGTTCTTAGAGTAGTGAAACTCTTTAACTATATATATTTCCTCCTCCATGAAATTTCTTATTCCCATTAAGATTTCCGTTGATTCCCTCAAATTTTCGTTTCTGCAACTGTGGACTATCATAGTTTGTATAATCCAACAGCTGCTCAAGTTTTTCAGAGTCGAAATTATAAATCCTATTAGTGTTATATGAAAATGTAAATTTCAAACATAATATAAGCGTAATCTATATATTAAAACAATATAAGAATAAAATTATATTAATATAATTTGAGAATTAGAGAAATACATAGAGCCTTATATATGCATACTAACTTATGGATCAGATTAAATTCAAATAATCTATCTATTCCGAATCCAACTTGAAAACTAAAAAATTTATTAAAAAATAATAATTAATGTATTAAAATTTTATTAAATTAAAAATATAATATTCTCTAACAAATCCAATACACAATGACCCTCAACGATGTTTAGTTTCCACCAATGAAGGCTCCAAAAGTCACTGCCGGATTTACATAACCAACCGAAATATTTGCACCAACTGAAACTGCAACCATAAGCGCAAAGGCATGGGCTAGCGCCGAGGCTATAAGGCCTGAAGGAGTGGTTGAGCCATTTTCTGTAAGCTTACCCGTAACCCAGAATAATTATATAATGACTTTTTAGTTTAATATAGTAGTTATTTCAAAATAATAAAATTGTGATGTTCACGGTCCAAAATCTCTGGTTACACTACACACATGGCTTTATATATATAACAACAAAAATACATGACATCCTGTAAAAACTTACTGAAAGCCATGCCGAAGCTTGTCCGGCAAAAACAAAAATGAGCACAGAGAAAAACTCAGCAACCCCGGGTTTGACGGCGCCGGGGTGGCTGGCCTCCCCTGGCGTCCCGATCGATAAATCGGCATTGTTGTTTTCCTCTAACCGTTAGCTCAGTTGGTCTGTTGCTGCTCAATCACTACTAATTCTTCTCAGGCAACAAAATTAATTTTAATCCTCTATTGTTGTGCCACTTGTCGATGACTCTTGCTAAACGGGCCTATGATTAGGCAGCTATTGGCCGGTTGTATGCTGCGTATTTAGTTTAGGGACTTGTGGATTTTCGTCTTGCGTTTGGTCTTATTTGTCACAGTTTATTAACTCGATTTATGGTATATTTCAAAAAAGATAGGTTATTTAACCCCAAAAAAAAAAAAAAAAAAAAACCGAAGAAGAAGAAGAAAAATATAAGTTGTTTTTGAGTGTTGCATAGTTTATTGATCATACGTTATAAGTATTTTAGTATATATGGCACTTTAACGCACATAAAATAAATCGATGATGAGATATTATTTCTTTTAATTTTTTACGGGTTATCAGTTTATTTGATAAATATTTATTTTATACCCAAATATTTCTAATTAACATGTCAAATTACGCAATTTGCCCTTAATTTATTTTTAGCATTATTTTTCTGTAAATAAGCTATTACAGAAAAAAAAATTCAAACATATATATCAATTTATTAAATAAATTAACTTAAATTATTAAATAAGTAATAAGTTATTTTTGAGTAAGTTGCCACAAAAGGGCATAGCATTTGCTTCACAAAAAAATAAATGGAAGAGACTCTCATCAATGCACTAATTAGGAGGGAAAAGCTTACAATCTAATAGACTGGTTAATTAATGAATTAATATTGTTTTTGTACGTAATGGAGATAATCCATTAGTCAAACCGAGAGTTTATTTAACTTGCATACATTTTTCCCAAAATCAAAGTTTTGTAGACTTTTCAATATATATATATATATATATATATATATAAAATCACCAGTTCCCGTTAAAAAGTTAAAAACCAAACATTTAATATTAGAAGAAACTATCTTCTTTCTAAGATATACGGAGTACAACAAGTTTGCTTTTTAAAAATTAATTTTCAATTTCAAAATATGAATTCATTTAGGTTTATGAAAATATTATTTTATAATATTAAATTTTAAATATTCCACGATTTTATAACCACATTTTTTTCATAATTAAATAAACTCACATTAGTTTTGAATTATTAAAAGAAGTCACGGTAGATATACTGTATTATATTATGAAAAAAATATAATATCAACAATTTTAAACAAAATAACGTTGTTTTTTTTTTAAAAAAAAATGCTAATAATACAAAATACACATTATATCTATCTTTTCCTCGTATTAAGAAAAAGCACTTACATTTAGAGTGAGGGTATAACTTACTTTTGTGTATTATTTATTTCAAATTCAAGATTTGTATAAGATTTATTTAAACATAATTAATTTAAGAAGAAAAGGGACGTGAGCACATGTTCACCTAATTGCGTAAGTATTAATATTTTAAAAAATATATCTCAAACAAATTAATATTCAAAGGTATATCGCTTAAATCATTATTGCTTACATAATTATGCGGACATTTTTTCACCTCCCATGATATCTTTATTTAATAATAAATTTTAAAAGTTTAAAATTTAATCCCAATAAATTATGTAGTGTGTCCAACCTATATAGGAATAGAGGTGTAAACAAGTCGACTCGAGTCTAATATTAACGTGCTCAGATTCTATTTGTATATTTAATGAACTTGAAATAAAATTTATGTATGTCTTGTTTAGCTATCGAATCAAGACCGAATACAAATCGAACCCGAGTAATTTGAAGTTTTTTAGCGAATACCAACGAACATCAATACAAAAAAATAATTTGATAAGATCCAAATAATTTATCGAACTTTAAAACGTGCTCATATTCTACTCGTTAATATTTTGAATCGAGCTCAAATCGAACTTTTAACCGAACGATCTCGAATAAATCTCAAACCGTTTAATTCTATTTACAACTTTAAAACTATATGCAAACCTTAGTTTATTGTACGAGAATTATTTCTGTATTTTTATAAAATCATCATATTCAATTATAAGATCTTATTATCTCTTATGAGCGAATTTTTTATTTATTATTATAAAATTTAATTAATTGATTCATATAAAAATCAAATTATTATTAAATACTTGATCTTTAAAAGTCTGGATGGTAATGCACCACCGGTTCAAAACATTAATAAACAAATATTATATATATACGCACGCATAAAAAAAAACTGAGCATAAAAAAATTGATATAAAAGCAATTTTTCCTCTTTACTACTTTTTGTGTTAGGCCAGAGGGAATGTAAAAGAGTAAAAGACTGAAGAATCGTCGTCGCAAATCCATAAACTACGACAATGAATCTCCGCATGGTGGCAGTGAAGACTAGATGTTCGTATACTCAAAATTTATGTCACCATCTTTCAAAGCTCTCAGCTTTTAGACACCGTTCAGTTTACACCCACAAACACCACCCAAACCCAGAGCTTCACCCCCAAACAAACCCAATTCCCATTTGTAGCTATGCCCCAAAACCCAATAATGCGGCCCCATTTGATTCTTCCCGCAATAATATTTACAAAAATAATGTGAAAATAAGAAATCTTGGCCATCTTGGGAAAGTAAATGAAGCGAAGACACTGTTCGATGAAATGCCTGAAAGAGATGTAGTTTCCTATACCTCGATGGTAACAGTGTACCTCAAGCACAATGATCTTCGGAAAGCGGAATTGATATTTTATGCAATGTCTGAGAGAGGTATCGTGGCTGAATCTGCAATGATTGATGGGTATGCCAAGGCGGGTCAAATGGATGAGGCCCAAAAAGTGTTTGATGACATGAAGGAAAGGAATGTGGTTTCATGGACAAGTTTGATTTCTGGGTATTTTGGAATTGGAAGAGTTGATGATGCTATCCAGTTGTTTAACCGAATGCCAGTGAGAAATGTCGTTTCTTGGACTACCGTGATATTGGGTTGTGCTAAAAATGGGTTGATTGATCAAGCTAGGGAAATTTTTGACCAAATGCCGGAACAAAATGTGGTTTCTTATACAGCTATGGTTAAGGCATATGTTGATAATTATCGAATTGATGACGCGTGTAAGCTATTTTATGAGATGCCACAGCGTAATCTATACTCTTGGAACATAATGATACAAGGTTGTTTAGAAGATAAGAGAGTTAATGAAGCTATTTGTCTATTTAACACAATGCCTTCTAGGAATGCAGTTTCTTGGACTACTATGGTTACTGGTCTGGCACGAAATGGATCGGTCAACCATGCAAGAGAGTATTTTGATAAGATGCCGAAAAAGGATATAGCTGCTTGGAATGCGATGATCACAGCCTATGTGGATGAGGGTCTCATAGTTGAGGCAAACGAGCTTTTCAATTTGATGTCAGAGAGAAATATTGTGACTTGGAATGCTCTTATTGATGGCTATGCTAAAAATGGGCTAGAGGGTGAAGGTTTCAAGCTTCTAATTCATATGCTATGTTCCTTCAATATTAGGCCAAATGAGACAACTCTCACTTCCTTATTAACTTCATGCAAAGAGGGAATTCTCGAGTTATTGCAAACTCATGCACTTGTTATAAGGCTTGGGTTTGCGCAAGAGACCTCTCTTATGAATGCTCTTATTACAATGTATTCAAGAATTGGGGATGTTATTTCTTCTCATTTGGCTTTTGAAGATCTTTATGTAAAGGATGTTGTGTCATGGACAGCAATGATACTAACCTACTCGTTTCATGGATATGGGTGGCACGCTTTACAAACATTTGCACGAATGATACGATCAGGAACGAGGCCGGATCAAATTACTTTTGTTGGAGTCTTATCTGCTTGTAGTCATGCAGGTCTTGTAAGTAAAGGTCAGAGGCTTTTTGACTCAATGGTTCATGCTTATAGATTAGAGCCGAAGGCCGAGCACTATTCATGCCTTGTTGACATATTAGGCCGAGCTGGGAAAATTGAGCAGGCTACAAGGGTTGTCTGTGAGATGCCTCCGGTTGAACGGGATGGTGCAGTTTTAGGGGCTTTGCTTGGTGCTTGTAAATTGCATGGAGATGTTGAATTGGCAAATCACTTTGGAGAAGAGTTGATTGAGCTTGAACCAACTAAGTCAGGAGGATATGTAGTTTTGGCTAATTGTTATGCAGCAAGTGGGAAATGGGATGAGTTTGCTCAAATAAGGAAGAAAATGAAGGAGAGGAAAGTGAAGAAATTGCCAGGTTACAGTCAGATAGACGTACAGGGACAGAGTCATGTATTTTTGGTGGGGGACAGGTCTCATCCTGAGATAAAGCATATTTATTTGATGTTAAAAGAGAAGCTTCTACCCCTAATGCAGGACATGAATTCTTTCGGATGGCAGCCATCTGCTCTGTTATCGTTTTGATACATATTGAAAAGAAACAGTTGTGAACACATAATAGTTTAACATGCAGATGGTCATTATCCTAGGCCAGAAAATATTCTGAAATTTCTTTGGAAAAGACTCCCATTTGCTTTGTTGATTTAAGACCTGTGTTGCCACTGATCAATGAAATGAGTTGACTCATATATTTTGTAGTTGGATTTCCTTATATTGGTCCCAGAAAAACGGTTAATACTGAGCAAGCAGGACGTGCGAACTAAAAATGCTTAATTAAAAGCCGTGTGTGTGAAGCTCAACAGCCGTTGACCTGAGTGGCTGCGGCAAATTTGGTCTGGTGGACTATGGCGATGTGGTGTGCCCTGCTAAAAATGAACGAGTTTTATGAAGTTGGGGTGATTTTTTTATCTGATGTTAGCCAATAACATGGCTGCTTGGAAAGTGAAACCTTGGACAAGTTAAACAGGCTGGCGGGTGAGCTCTTCTGTGAAATGACGCTACTTACTCTATGCTCTTGTAATGATTCAAAGTTGTTTAGACCGATAGAGCTCAATGCCTCAACAGGTAGTAGATTGATCAGATGCCAAGTAAAGCGAGAGCTGAATTATCAAAGATCACTCCACATGAAGGCTCAGGCTCAGGGCTGAACAAGTGGCTTCTTGATTTGACCAGAAAGAAGGAATGTCACGACTTGAAATGCAGTTGTTGATTCCCGTTTCCTTTCTTGACGAGACCCTGAAAAGCTGGAGACTTGGTAGAATAAACTATTGCTGCCTCTGTTCCAAGAAAAAACATGATAATGTTCTGAGTTTTGAAGTAAATTCGCAAAATCCTAAAAGTTGAATATGATGTTTTCCATTTGATTTAGTCGATAAAATCATGAATAATAAAAATTATATTAAAAAAATGGATCGGAGTTTCTAGGGTGAACTGTGACGCATTGGCGCAGGAATTGGTCTGGGTGTTGTAGAGAGGGACTGGTGCGGGCCAGAGCCTTGGAACTGGAACCGGAACCGGAAAATGAAGTGCAACATTGCAGTGGATTGTGCATAGGCGTTGGCATGAGTTTTGCATTCAACCATTGGATTCTACGAGGTGACGGTGGAGAGATAGTCTTGAATGCGATTTCATTCGCGATTACTCTCACCTCGGCAAGAGTGTTGTTTGAAGCTGGTGGGGTTTCTTTCGAGCCTTGGACGTGTTTACACCGAGCTGGCACATAGCACCGCGGAGCTGGT
>JAUMHB010076267.1:0-12624 GCA_032359685.1 Pittosporum tobira | reverse complement strand
GCGCTCAGTACGGGAACAAATATTGCCTAACTTTAACGTTGACATTCTTTTTGTCGGAAACCAATATTTGCATTTAGTACCATACAATTTATTTTATCCCCAAAATATCATACTGTTAAAAATAAATAAATTTCATATCATGTTAAAAATATTGGGTTCTTACAGGTATGATGAGAACTAAGAGAACAAAAAATCTCTTATGAGGATGGGGTATTTATAGAATAATTTAGGAGGTGATACACTCCTATTACATTTGTGGTACTTAAATTTTTTGTTATTTTACAAGGAAAGAGATAGTCCAATCCTAATCATTATTGGACCGAGTCCAACCACATGGAAAGGAGGCTTACTTAGGGAATAACCTAATTGAGTCACATGACTAGCATATGGATTTTTCTATTAATACTCCTTCCTAACCTCACCTAGAAAGGATCTTGAAATTGAAGAATAGGCTCTGCCTAAGAGAATTCTCCCTAATTTTTCTCCTCTCCCAACTTTCAATATTTATGTCCTTCATATATTTCTCACCTCATCGATGAATTAAATTTAAGAATCCCAATTGGCATAATTTATGCCAATTTAAGTATTTAATTAGTTTTTATCAAAAAATTTATGCCTACAATCATATATGAAAGTAATGAAATATTCTTTATTATCATGAGATTTAACATGTAATGAGCCATATATGTTTGAATGAACTAATCCTAGAAATTCATTAGATATTTGTCCTTAATAGCTTCCTTGTCATTTTTCCTTTTATGCAATGTTCACAAGGTGATATGACAACATTCTTAGTGGATGACAACAAATTATTGTTCATCATTCATTTCATTGATTTTCCTATATGTTCCAATGAACAATGCTATAAATCACATGCAAAAATATTGTAACATAAAGAATAACAAGAAATACCAATGTTAACATCAGTCATTCATTACAATAGGAAGTATAAAAAGTTCATGCTTAGGCAAAACAAATTCCAAAATATAAACATTGTTGCTGAAAATACGCACTTCAAGGTCATTCTTGAGGAGTGCTGGAATTAAGACAAGGTTATGTTTAATAATAACATTTTAAGAATGTTATTCTTCTTGATAAAACTGGAGAGAGCTTGTGCTCTTCTGGTTGGAAGATCACAAGTGAAGGTACACTATAATATTTAATTTATCATAAATCACGTTATCAAACCATTTCCCTCAATGGTTGACCTTTACAGTACAGGTCTTGAAAGTCTGAAAACTCCATGATATTCTAAGTTGGGAGAGCATAAGCTTATCTCTCCTGACATCTTTATTATGTTTTTAGAAAATAAACTTTATAATTAGTAATAATGTTTACGTAGGTTATACAGTAAGATTGACCTTTTTCTTTGCTTCGCTTACAATTGACTTTTGCATTTTTTAGGTGGATGACAGTAATATTGGTTCCACCATACTTACAACGACACTAATCTGAAATCAACAATTAAGCCTATAATAGATAAGAAATCCTATCTCGAAAGGGAGAACAAAAATTTCGCCGCACTATTAAGCTCATAATAGATAAGAAATTCCAACTTGAAAGTGGGGAATAAAAACTCCACTTATTAAATAAAAGAGAAAGTAACTCTACACTACGTTCGAGAGGCTCAAACCTAAGACCACTTACAAAGTTATAAGTAAGAACTCTCAGGAACACAATTATTAAATTTTAATTTGAAAATTTCATAAATGAACTTTGAAACGTGGTGAGCTTTATTTCAGAAAAATAGCAAGGTTTTCAATCTTAAGGTCATTTAGGGAAAGTAGTAATAAAAAAAAATAAAATAAAATAAGGGGTCCCAAAATTTGGGGTGTCAAATTTTCTAAAATCAATATAAATTCAATATAGGTGAGGCGAGATCATGGTGGGTCTTATTCAAGCATAATCTACCTATGTATTAATCAAACATAATCCACCTATGTATTGAAGCCATGTCAATCTGAGAAAATTTGGTATCCCAAATTTTGAGACATCTAACACTTTTCAGAGAGAAAAAAAGGGGATATTAATCCTAAGGCACTGTTTGATTCCCCCTAAGAATTATTATACTATTTTTTTCCAATTATAAAGCAGAATTAGGGATGAGTCTTTCATAATCTTTTAGTAACATTTAGTATCTGTCTCTTCTCCACCCCGCCCCACCAACCCCAAAGAGCGAGCTGACCCAAACAAACCATTTCTACGCGTGGTAAGCCATTCGATTTGAATTCTGAATCAGCTTTTTGGTTCTATGTTATCTGCTGTTGATTGTTGTGTTTATTTGTTGTTAGGACTACCTGGTAACCTGTGATGGTTCTGTTCTTTAATTTGAATTGAATCGATTTGTTCATGTTTTAATTTGTGAATTATGTGCACGCCTCATTTAGTGATCTGATCGTGTTTAATTTGATTTTCTTTGGCACTCGTTCAAGGTTTACTATCTATCAAGTGCTTATCCCCAAGGGGTTCGCCTAGCGAGCTCCAAGCTCTTGGGTTCGAAATCTCTAAGAGAATGAGTTTTTTGGTTACTTGCACATAATTTACTATGAGATTTCTCCGCGTGCATGGTTGATGAGGTATTTACAGCCATATTGGTTACCTAGTGTTCAAATAAAAAAGTTAATATTAAGTGTTTTTTTAAAATTTACAAACTTTAAGGAACATTTGTATCCCATGTTAACCCTAAATATGATGATTGCTTAATAAGCGGTAATTTTGATTATAGTGAAATTGTTACGTCTTAGATAAGACCACCATGTCTTATTATACTATTGTTATTGAAAGAGGAATTTTTTTTGGTTGAACAAAAAAATAGAGAAGTTGGAGTTATTTTGCGGAAAGGATGGAGTATAATTTGTAATGACCATGTGATCCTACTACTATCGTTATATTACTCAAGTTTAAGTAAATTGGCTTTCTTATATATTTTTCAATTAATACAATTTTAGTTAATATAATTTATTGTTTTTATGAAACCATCCAATTCTAGTCATTTTAACATGTGAATGTTGTAATCTATTAAAAAGGTTTAACTCATTCAAACTTTCTTTGTTTTAATCCTAATAATAAATAACATCAATGTTCAGTTCAAGGATTTTACAAACGGATTCTCAAAATTTGAAAAAAAAAAACTATCTTGTAGAACAGAGGATGTAGGTGACACCCTCCTGCACTTCATATTGTAGACATTCAGATAATCAAGAAGAATTCTCCCTAATTTTTCTCCTCTCCATGTAATCTATATATAGGAAAAATCCAACAAAACAATAAAAGCAAAAACCGAAAGAACTTTGCATCTTTTAGGTAATATGAAGAACCTGTCACGTTGTTCGATACTAACACCATGTTCTATACATCTGGTGTAGTTGGTAGGTACATGGCCCACCAGGTCATGCTCTCTTAAGTAATAAAAAGATAATCATGTGGCATAACATAATTTATAAACATGAATAATATAATTTGTAAAGTAGTAGAAATATAACACGTTATATGTATATTCTTTATTCATGTATTAGTAGTAACTAGAAAAAAGACAAAATAACGTGGATTTTAACATTCGAGTCTCTTTATAAATTCCAGAAATTTATAGAGACAAAGAGCAGAAATATAGAGACATAAGAGAGAATGCAGAGGGAGAGGGAGAGACATTAGAGAAAAAGACACGAGAACGCGTTATTTCATTTTGTTTGCTAACCCAAAATTATTAGAAGGAGATTATTTATAGGAGAGTAAGAGAAATATCTAATTAATCTTACCTTAGGTTACAAGAATAAATCCAAGTCATTGAGAGTACTAATAACTAACGGGAATACATCTCAATCATCGATTATCTACCATATCCCTATCTTAATGAATTTAGGACCAAGTACTGTAATAATACCCGGCCCTTCAATCAAGGTGGGGGAGTGTTAACGATAGATCTGACAGATTTTTTTTTTTTGCACTTTCGGATTCTCATTGTGCAATGAAATTCTCCCATAATTGATTATGGAAAACATGCTCATTAATTCTTATACCTTGTGCACCATACTTGCAGTCCCAAAATGCCACCAAACCTAGCAGCTAGGGAGTTTAATACTTCTAGTGGCTTTACTTGTACGATAATACCACTTATCCAATAAGAAATATAATTTGTGGTATCTTCTTTGATGTCATTTGAATATGTCATCTTGTTCTTTCGCTTTCTTGGTCTGCCATTGCTCAGTCGCTGGTTAAAATTTTGTTAAGACATTTATGCTATAGAATTATCAACAAAAGATTTGTTGATGTGGGAATCAACAATGCAAACATGTAGCTCTTCCAAAGGTTTTTTTAAAAGAAAATTATTTACCATTGTTGCCATTATCATTTAAAAGGAGGCTTTGACTTGCGCCACTGTTAGATTTCTCTAGTATTCATAATTTCATACCACCTTCAATTCATAATTAAGTCCATATTGCGGTTTTGATGCCATAAGTTACCGTTGAGTCTAGAGAGTTTGTGTTAGATCTGAGAGTTGGTTATTCTCGGTTGGTCAGTGGTGGTGCACATGGTTTGACATTTTTGCATGCCTTTGATTGTATGGTGTTAGGTAATTGTTGGGACCACTATCACCTGCGACCAAATTCAAATTTCGTTTCCAGCTGGGCACACCTCAGTGGTAGCGAACTCACCTAAAATACGAGCAACACGAGGGGTTTGTTCCCTCGTTCCCCTCTCTGATGCTTAAATTAGTGAGGATTAATATGATAATCTGAATATCGAGTAAGAGAGGGAAGTGATTAGCAGAGTATGTGTGGTTTTTGGGAGAGTATACTGTTCCAGTGAGGGCTCTCTTGTGTGTTTGGAGCGGAGTAGTGGTAAGAATGGAATGTTCAGAAGCCCCCCTCACCTGTGCAGGTGAGGCAGTATTTGTAGGCTTTGTCTTGACCCGCAGCTCGATAAAGTAGGCATGGTGCGCCTGCTGTGAGTTGACAACAAGTATGACGCGCTTCCTTTGAGTTGACAGGGCTGCAGGGTTAGGCGGATGATTTGACACCGTTTGGGAACTTGCTTTATAGCCTTCGGCCGCTGGACCCGGACCAGGCAGGGCCGGGCCCAGCCGATGGGGCTGAGTGGATCCGCTAGCTGGGTGAGCCTGGGCCGAAGACGCACAGTGGGAGCTCCTGACGGTGATGGTCTAGGCAGACTGATGAGGGTGCGAAAGCCCTTGGAGGCCGATTGGCCAAGTTTTGTACTTTCTGGAGGCCGAATGCCAGGGCCGATCCTTCATTGAGAGAGACAGGTTGCCGAGCCTTGAGGATGACAGATCAGATGAGCTGCTTTTGGGCGAGGCGGGTTGCCGAGCCTCGATGATGGCCGATCGGATGACGCGTTCCCGAGTGAGCGTCGAGCTGCCACGTGGGATGCCACGTTGCTCTAATTAGGGCCAAGGTGGAAACCCTAACCCTAATTTAGGACGATCCTATTAGTAATGTTGACGGTAACAAATCCTCTAATATGCTAACACTTGCCATGAGGAATGTGCCTAATGCAATATTTTCTTGACCCCTTTGGGAACCAATGACCAGTGTTTGCCGGGGGTGCGGGTTCATAACTTCAAGTGGAGTTTGTTTGAATCCAAATATACCTTATCATTTCCCCCCACTCCCTTAATGTACATTGACGCACTGGGGAAGTAAAATTTTTGCGAGTTCCCTTGTGGACTATCTATGTATTGTTACTCCCTTAATGTATTTTCAATGTACTAAGGGAGTAGAGGTATTGTAGGAGGGGTGTCCAATGTGACTTTGGAATGCCTTAGAAGAAAATGTCCGAGAAAATTTATCTTTTTCAAGTATTTTCCTTAAGTAAATGTTCCATCGATCTCATGGGATGCCTCAAAGTATTATTTAAGGTTCATGTATTTCCATTGGCTTTGAACATTTCATGCAGATGCCCCTTCAGTCAAACGTTGTCAAGGCACTCCATTTCCTTAGCATAGTTTCACTGAAATGTGTGAGTGGAGGTTTCAATGAGTTTGATCAACATTGTTTAAGAATGTTGAAGGGGAATGTTTGAAAAAATTTCTAAGTGTTCTTATCTGAGCATTCCTTACTGATGGAGCATGTTTATCCTAGTGTATAAGCTAAGTAGTAGGGGAATGTATTGAAATTTTTTTGAAGTATTCTTGTCTGAGCATTCCCTACTAACGGAGTTTGTTCATCAGAAGGTATATACTAAATAGCTTGTCTAACTGAATGGTTTATTGAAGCTTGATTTGTTGAAGATGTGTACACTGAAAAGCTTCTTTAACCATGGGTTTACACAAGCTTTAGAAGATGAGAAGCTTGTCCAACCTTAGGTTCCCGCAAGTTGAAGCTTGTCTAGCTAAAGATTTTATAAGCTAGACCTTGTTTTATCGAAGGTGTGTAGTAAGCTGAAAATCTTGTTTAGCCTTCCCAAAGTATCTTCCCGATTTTCAAAGTTTCTTTGACTGTGGTATATCCTTTTTGTGCCATCCATTTTCTTATTTGAAGGACGGAGAGGATAGGTGTACCCTAGTATTGCCCTCCACTCCTTAATGTATTTTCAATCCACCGAAGGAATAAAAGTATAACTAGTGATTTTTAGTTGCATCATATGGGTTGATTAAGAGGTGAAAGGATGTTCGAGAAGGTTTCTTCAATTATCCATGTTTTGTTTTAGCAAACCTTTATCCATAGTTCGCTATGTTCGAAATCTTTGTTGTTAAACAATTGTGCTACCATTGAATTGCTGCAAATAAATCTCCAATTGGTGATCCAAGTCAAGTGATACTCACTATTTTCTTAAGATAAATTTTGGTAATCTACAAAGCTACACAAAGTTGACAAAAAGTCTCCCAAAATAAAATAGGCATTATAGAAGTTTGTTATTATTACTTAGTAATGCCGATTAACTAAGTAATCAAAAGTGTATATAAAAAATTAGAGAACTTGAAAATAGAGAGAATGAACATAATGTTTGTGTTGAATAAAATTGAGTGTGATGGTTGTAGGAAATGTCCTTTTATAGGATGTTAGAAATGGATTTGAGTGCCTTGTTTTACCATATGGTCACACTAGTTCATAAGCAAAGAGTTGTGTCTATTTGCTCTCTGTTTGTCATGAAGAGACATATCTCTTCATTATTTTTGGTGTATAAAAAATTAAAATAAAAAATGAACAGGTGCCTATTCATATTTCTACAGAAAAATATAGCACCATTACATTAATCATGTCCTTTTATAGGCTTCTAGAAATGGATTCGGATGTCTTGTTTCACCATATGGTCACACTGGTTCATAAGCAAAGAGTTGTGTCTCTTTGCTCTCTGCTCTCTGCTCTCTGCTTGACATGAAGAGACATATCTCTTCATTAATTCTGGTGCATAAAAAATTAAAATAAAAAAATGAATAGGTGTCTATTCATATTTCTACAGAAAAATATAGCACCATTGCATTAATCATGCACCTACTGCGAACCAAAACTAATATGGTACTCGAGGCGAGGCCTCTCAACGATGATGCAGAAGTTCAAAGTGTACCTAAAAGCGTAAATTACGCCCTTGACACCCAATTTTTGGTCACCGTCACTGCCCCCGGCCCCAGGCGGGGCATCACCGGTGGTGCACTACATTAAAATTTTCTGCCTTGTCTTACTTTTCCATGCCTTGTCTTACCTTTTCTTCTCACTTGAATGCATATGTGTCATCCACTCTTACATACTCGTGAATAGTTTAGATTTTATTCAACGTGGGATAATCATTTGATGTTCATTAAATATTTCATAAATGTTATTTAACATGCATTTTGAAAATTCGTATATCTCTCAATTCTTAATAAAACTTTAAGATTCTTGAATCGTTGAAAATCTCTCATGGAGTTCTACAAATTTCATTTAGACATTACCCATTAATTCTAATTATTTATGACATTAATTTTGTCATAAACTCAATATTAATGCTGTCAAAACTTTGTAAATTCTAACACGGTAGTCATGGAATATTCAGACCATGCCCTCTAGTTTGTTAAAGCGAAGGTTATGGAACTGGGGGTGAACCAGCAAGATGTCTTCTTTTTTATTACCATGAAGGCTATGAAGTTGAGGGTGTTAAACTTTTATCATCAGGGTTTCTTTGTAAGCTAAGGGGTGTTTGAGAGAAATGCGAGTACCCATGCTTCACCTATGTTAATCCTTGGCTTGCAATTTGTTTACGTGGAATACCCATATTGCTCCCAGTTTATTAGCGGGAAGACTATGAAACTGCTAGTGTTGATGGTAAGTCCCTGAGTTTGATAGCCCGAAGGCTAGAAGACTGAGGGTGTTCAATTTGCATCCTAGGGTTGCTTTGTAAGCAAAGGGTGCCACGCCTCAAACTTAACCATCATTTTATAAAATTCTCTAAGTGTGACTAACATACACATTTCCATACTATTGTATATTACATAATATGTCTCACAGCAGAAACTTAAATACATGTTTACATACGCCAAAAATAATCTCTATGACCGCCGAAGGAATCCACGTAAACTCATTTTACCACTTTGATTGTTCCAGCACTTCTATATGTGGCGACCCCAGAAACCCCAATTCAAGTACCTGAGGTGTTTGATTCGTTAAATACTAAACATGTGTGATCTGTTTATTGCATTTTTCATAATCTATATACATTCTATAATGTACATAGTGATTATATAAAAGTGCCAACATTACTTATTTATAAGGATTATTATATATAAATCAACTAAACATACCCACAAGATCTCTAAAGTCCTTAAAACCCATAATTGATTTACAGGGCTATTTCCTTGCCCTTTAATTTATTTCCTCAAACTTAGTTAGAAAAAATATAAAAAAGGTTGAGCGAAATAGCTCAGCAAATAATTATCAGAATTCAAAAGAATATAAATAAAAAAAAATTCATGAAAAAAGTTCAAAATAGCCACATAACTTTCAAAGAATATTTGCATTTTCAAGAAATGAACATACATGAAGGCTCAGGGATATCAGATCCAGGATAACAAAACACTAATTTCTAGTCAACACTAAGTCAAATCAGACACATACAACTCCATAAGTGATCAATCCAGCAAAATAATATTATGCATCTAAAGTACTACCGACAAAATTAATAGAGTCTTGAAAAATATCGGTCTTATTACATCCGTACTCAGTCATAAAATTTCAATATGCTAACTTTCAATAGGATAACTTTCAAATGAAGTAAATATGATTTTAAGAAATGAATTCTTTGATCAAATATTATGAAACAATTATGAATTCAAGAAATAGATTTAGAACAATAACCATATGATAACCAATATGAGCGTAAGAAATGAATACGATAAATGATTAAAAAAACGTAATATTAAGAATCCATAACTTCAAGTTCTATGAGAAAAATAAAATATGTAAAATATAACAAATATAAATAAAGACATCAAGGACATTCCGAGTATAAGAAGTGGAATTAAAAAACTTGCCTTATAGATGATTAGCTGCTTAATGTAATTCATCTTTCAATGACATGCACCGCTTCAGGCAGCCTTACTTAGGGCTCGTTTGATACAATTTTTTAAATTGTGATTTGCAGTTTAAATTTAATTTTAAGTTTTTGTTAAAATTAAATTTAAATTGAAAATTTAATTTTTTGAATTTAAATTTAATCTATTACACTTTATCAAACATGATATTTTATTACGTTTGAATGTCATAATCTCTCAACGTTGTTAACAAATAATTACTTGATACAGAGTGCTAGTTTCTTGTGTGTCTTCCACGTGGGTACGAGTTATCATAAAACTTAACTGACTTTCATTATCATTTTCTTTGGTCCGAAGTTCAATAATTTTTGTATTCTTCCAAGTTCATATATATCTGTATATCCTTATACTTATAACATTTATTATTCATTTTTTTATTTTTTTATTTTTTTATTTTTTTAGCTATCCAATGAATGGATTATTTTGACCTTAAAGTTGGCGCATCTAATTATTTTTGTAGTATGCATGTAACTTCTTACTTTTATACTTACGTATATAAGTATGTATATGCACTCATATTTATCATATTGTTTTTCTTCATTTTTTTTGCTCAAACGAAGTTAGAATTATTTTAAAAAAAATTCATTAAATTTCATGCGTCGAACTCTTAAAAACAAATAGCATATTAACATACTTTTAATATACGTATAAAAAGATACTCTCACAAAAATTGCAATTATTTGACTTTTTACGGATATTAAGATATGTATTTAATTATGAGTAAATAGTCTAAATTATTCTTAATAATATTATAATTTAAATAGTGAAGTAATAGTTAAAATAATAGAGTATAATATTAATATTATTGTTTTAAATAGTAAAATAGTGATTAAAGTGGTGGACCATAATGTTGGAGTAGTAAATGAAGTGGTGGACGATAAAATAAAGATAATTTAGACAATTTATATTATTAAATTTTTCAAAAAGAAAATGTTGCAATTTTAATGGAAGGTTCAAAAATAAAAAATATTACAATTTTAAGGGGATGGAGGGAGTAGTCTTTAAAGGATTTCAAAATGTATTTGTCTCTAATTAAATTTTTTTAATAATCAAAATAATTAATCACAACGTTTTTAGGCAAAGGGTGTCATACTCCATTTCAAAATAGTGATCTCATTTTTTTTAAAAGTGTACCATTTCTTTACGGTGGTTTTGATATTTCAAACATATTCGTTAACAATTAGAAAATTATTTTAATATTTTTTCATTTTTGCACTAAAATTTTCACATTTTTTGGGAATTGTTCTTTATCCTAGGTTAACCTTGGGTCCATTTATTGAAAAAGAATTTTATTATTAAAATTTATTCATACATATGTTTTATATTTTATATTTCTGACACATATCTCAAAATACTTGTACAAAGTAATGTATTCCATTTGATTGACTATCTGTCAATATAATCTTTTCTTTACACATCCTCTACATACTATCTCAAGACTTTATATTTTTTTTTATTGTTTGCTCACATAATTTATAAATATTTTTAATATACATATTAACATATTATACATTTCAGGGATCTCACACTATAGTTGAAGGTCACTTGCTTAATCTTTTGAACATCAAGTCATCTTTTCTTTACTTTTATCCATCGTTTACCTCACTTCTTACTTAGCTGAAAAGAGAGAAGGATGTATATATAAGAATGATCGAACATAATGCTCAATAAGATGCTACTCAAAATATAAGAAAACAAGATTTATTCATGATGAAAACGATAATGGGAAAGGTGCCAAGTATAACCAAAAATCAATCTAAGATAACAACAACAATTTAAATGTGCCGTAAATGATAGCACATGAATAACTATATATATAGATGACTGAGGGATAAAAGGTCATGAACAATAAACATTACGGGTATGCTCAAACACACAATTTGATTGGACAATAGATACAGTGATGCTGAAATTCCCATATACCGAATATAATTGACACATTATCTAAAGACATTGGCCTTTATATAAGCTCCTACGTAGTCAGATCATCATAGTGAAAATAATCAATTAAGAGATATGTAGCTTACCTAATTAATAATGTTGGCTTGCCAATAATGTAATGATAACATACCACATTAATAACAAATAAGCAATTAGAACATGAACAAGAAAAGAACAAGGAATTTTGATTTAAATCAAAATTGTAGCTGCGACGAGTAATGATAATAAGAGATAGTGATCTTGTTCGACTCCCAGTCGCATATATACACACACATAAACTATACGTAACTCTTGTTTACAGCTAGCTCTTTTACGTCTAGGTGTTGCTAATATGATGTTCCTTAAGTCAGGCTCTCCAACCTATACATTTTCCATGTAGTTGATAGATAAATTAAACATTAATGTACATTCGTATAGTTAAATAATACAAATGAACTACTATGCCAGCACTTGTTCAGGAATTTTTGAGATATCGTAGGGAGGGTTTAGGTCATCTCGTGCCAAACTGCATAGCAAGTTTGAATGCCTTCATTGCTCATTGCAAGTTTAAATTTGATAGGTTAGTGAAAGAGGGTTGTTACCAGTCCTTGAGGTATGCTAGGATCCCTATTTGGGTTGAAATTCCCTTAGGTAGTAAGTGCTGGCATAAGGAGATATTTTACGTTATGAGACCAAACGTCCACCAACTCCCCCATGGGGATTTCCATGTAGGGAGGTTTTCAAGGATAAACCACTGCCTTCACAGTGAAGCTTTGACTTTCTTAACTTTTACCCCTTTCCTCTACCGTGGTTGTCCTCATGTCTCTTGGACCAATCTTGTCTTAATTGATGAGAACGGGGATACGGTTTTGCCATGCGTGCTTCATATTTTCCTTGTATTTATATGAAAGTTTTTGTTGGAATTTTTATGGTTTTAAAAAGAAAATATCTTGATATTTATTGTGCCATAATATTTGGGTAATGAGTACATTAAATGAATTTAGTCAGATGCATTCCAGTACAGGGAATAGTGGCCAGTTAATACCCCTATAGAGGTGAAAGTGCAAGATACATTGGATACTTAAATTCATTCCATTATAATTTCAAGTTACATGAACCTAGTTATTATTCATTGAATTAATTAGGTTCATTGTAGTGTGAATTAATATGATTGGAATTTG
>JAUMHB010076266.1:0-32346 GCA_032359685.1 Pittosporum tobira | reverse complement strand
TTCACTATAATAATATATTAATTTCACTATTGTTAAGATACAAATAAAATTATTCATGTGGACCTAGTATTTCATTATTACTTAAATTTATTTTGTGACTGTTAAAAAAAAGAAGATATAATGTTTTGCAAAATCGTATATTTTTAATATTTCACAATTTATTCATTTTCTATTTCAAATAATGTCTTTTAAAAGACTCCTATTTTTCTTTTTCCTTCCTTATAAGTGTTGGGAGTTTTTATTGTTCCTACTCTTCATTTTATCTTTGCTTATTCATATGCTTCATCAAGCTTCATACCTCATAAATAAATAAAAGTAAAAGGAGGAGAATAAAAATAAGTAAAACTTGACGGTGTTTACGTAATTACGTTAAAAATTTGAAATGGGTAGCAAATGCTAAAAGCCTAAGATAAAGGGGAATATATGTATTTATTACAAAACATATAATTACCTTCCCTTTCGCGAGTGCTCTGAACTCTGAAGAACCTTCTCCAAAGCCCTTAAAAACCCCGAAAGCCAAATTCTCTCCCGCTCTCACTCTGCGTGTAAGCAATCAATGGCTAATTCAAGTCAGTATGTTAAGCACATCGAATTGTTCGTTGACTCGTCTACCTCTCCGACTCAGCAGGTTCACAGCCCGCTCGCTTCTTTATCACATTCTTGAATTATCTATTACCTTTTTCCTCTTTTTATTTTTTTTATTCAATATTTTGCAATGCATTAGTTCTCTGTTGTGTAATTTATTCTTTTGAAGCTGTATATTTTGTAATTGTTTGGCTTACTTTTTGGGTTACAGGCTGCAAGTGTGGATGCAATTGCATCTATATTGAAAAATGACATGTTAACTCTGGAATCACTGGTTAGATTTTCTTATTATTTGTAAATTGTAATACAATAATGTTGCGTTTGTTCCCATTCCTTAAGAAAAATAAATAAATGAAATTTTATATTGAAATTGAGTGGCCGTTGAAAGAAAATATGTTGTTAGTCTTAAATTTTTTTGTTGAAAATGAAACGAGCGAGGGAATGAGATGTGAATGCTTATTCTTTTTGAAAAAAGTAGGTTTCATTCATTTCATTCTTCTCTCATTTTTAACTTAAATCGTATGATTAGTTAACCATTTCATTCCAACCGCAACTCAATTTTAATGTAAAATTTCATTCCATTCATTTTTCGCAAGGAATGGGAACCAAACGCAACATAACTGTTTCTTTTTTTTTTTTTTAATTAACAATGGTGCATTCATTGTAGTCCTACTTTTGCTTATGCATGCACTTCTCTGAGAATTATTAGCTTTTACACTATAGGTGAGGGAGATGGAGATGTATTTGACTACGACAGACAGCTATATCCGTGCAAGAGGTAAATTGATGTAGTGTTTTTAATAAATCAAGGATCATTTTGAATGAGTGCAGAGTCCTAACACTTGGAGAGAAAGTGAGCTTCTTATTTGTGCTGTATATATTTACATTGTAGGTCTATAATAAGCGGAGTATCTTATCCTTTTATTCTACTTTTTTTTAATATATATATGTGTGTGTGTATATATATATATATACATATTTGTGTGTGTGTGTGTCTAAACATGTACTGGATATATTATTATAAATTTTTACTACGTTTCTTGTATTTTCTTTACACTGGAATCATTTTTATTTTTTAGTTGTGGGCATCTTTAACTCCTTTGAAAGTTGGATCGTGTTAGATCAGTATGCTACCGTAGAAAATTAGCTTACTATTAGTTTGTGTTTCGTATGATCTTTTATGCACTATTACTATATTTAGTTCTCACATATTTTACATGTCTGTTGCAACTCAGGCATTCTCCTACTTGCAGAATTGCTGACTTGTCTAGCATCTAAGACATTTGAAAATGCTACAATACGTAGCTTGATAGGGTTCTTCACAGAAAGGCTGGTGAGTGCAGTAATATAATGGAAATATTATGTCTACGAGTCGTGTGATTCCCCCGAAGGCAATCTAAATACTAAATAGGTCATAGGAAATCTTTAAACACCTTACCTCAAACTTTGCATGTGGTGTTTTTTATTTTTGACTTGTTATGTTGACAAGTGCATACTGAATCTCTATTTTAGTGTTTACATCACAAATGGAGATGATGATATTTGTATTCATCTCAGGCAGATTGGAAAGCTTTGCGTGGTGCACTTGTTGGATGCCTGGCATTAGTGAGGAGGAAAGAAAATGTGGGCATGGTTGGTGGCAGTGAAGCACTAGCCGTTGCCCAGTCCTTTTTGCAAAATGTACAAGTTCAATCTTTAGCACAACATGACAGGAAGGTAATTAAGATCAAATGGAATCTTATTAGTGTCAATGCTGATCTATTACCATGCTTTGATTTCTACCAGTTTTTATCATTTTATGTATCGAACTATTTTGAATTTACCACTGAATTTTCTCGCAGCTCTGTTTTGAACTTCTTGGATGCCTTTTGGATCGCTACCCTGATTATGTGGTCACGCTGGTACTTTCTCTACATTTTTATTTAGAAAAATAATCTTGGTTGTACTCCCTTTGGTGCCTTTCTTGTTAGATTTCTACTTGTGAAGAAATTGTAAACCTTCCAGCAATATACTATATTTTCTTTGTTTCCAGATTATTTTATATTTTATGGTATCTTTTATAAATAGAAGAGAGATGTCTTGTAATACAGGATGATGTTCTGATCTATGGAATTTGTGAATCTATTGATGGGGAAAAGGATCCTCAATGCCTAATGCTCACCTTTCAAATAGTGGAGGTTCTTGCACGATTGTTTCCAGATCCATCTGGCCCACTTGAAAGATTTGCAATGGATCTTTTTGAGAATTTGAGCTGTTACTTTCCTATCCATTTTACACATGTAAGATTACTAGTGAATTATAGTCTTGTTCTCTTGAAAGATTTGCAAGGGATCTTTTTCAGACTTTGAGCTGTACTTTCCTATCTATTGGAGTAGATGCTTTTACATATTCGTTTTCTACATCTTATATAGTTTGTGTTTATAGTCTCATTTGTTATTTACCGTATTCAGCCAAATGGGGAAGATGTTGACGTGAAGAAGGAAGAGCTCTCGAGGGCGCTGATGGTATGCATTTTGCTTGGGTTGTGTCAGCTGTGTCTTTCCTTGCATCTTTTTGGAGAATACTGCACTTTTCACATGCTTGATGTTTCCTTATTGATGCATATACTTCGCAAAGGATGGTTGGTGTGTTCAACACGGATCTTAAACGTGCCAAAAGTATTTGCACATATTTTCAATACATTTGTATACATATATTGTCAACTATAGTTATGATAATTGAAATATGCAACATATTTTTATATATATGTGATTGAAATTATTACTTCTATTCCAAATTATAAGAACACTTGCCTTTACAATTGCCAAAGAGAAGTGCTCTTATAATTTTGGCAAGCATTCAAATACGTGCCGAACAGATTTGGAAAAGGTGCTTTGCAGGCCGGGATGGAGTAATACTTAATTTAAGTTGAAAATGACTTTTTTATATAAATTTTTTACTTATTTTACTGCATCTATTCTTCCAGATGGTGTTTGCTTCTACACCTCTTTTTGAGCCATTTGCCATTCCGCTGCTACTTGAGAAACTTTCTTCTTCTCTTCCATTGGCGAAGGTTGACAAAATTCGAACCCGTTTTTCCTATTGTGCCTTATGTTACCTTGTTACTATTTTTTATTTTATTTTATTTTAAAATCTTTCAGTACCGGTCTTTTTGCTGAATTTGATGGCGACAGGTTGAATCATTGAAGTATCTTAGCTATTGCACTGAGAAGTACGGGACAGACAGAATAGGAAAACATGTTGAAGCACTGTGGGCCTCAATAAAAGATGCCATCTATGTTTCACTGCAGACAGCTTTGCCTTTGGAGTCACAATTCCAGGAAGGCATGGGCTTTCAAGACAATGAAATTGTATCAGAAGCCCTCGTACTTATGCAAAAGGTTATTTTTGGCAACAACAGTCTGCTCTTAGGTTTGATTGTTCGTGATGATAGTATAAACGAAACTATAAACGCCATTCATAGTTTCAAGTGCTATAATGACATTTCCGTGGAAAGCAAGCAGAGATTATATGCGGTTGGTCGTATCCTATCTGTTTCCGCCAAAGCTTCCATAAATTCCTGCAACATAGTATTTGAAAGTTTCTTCCCACGTTTAATGGATGCTTTGGGGATTTCAGTTCAAGACCCAGATGGCTATAATGCCCTTTCTTCTCGGTGTAATTTTGGAGCAATATATATCTGCATTGAACTCCTAGCTGCATGTAGATCATTGGTTGCTGGTTCAGAAGAACATACCTCGATTAACGTTTTGGCTCATGGGACATGGTCCGACATGCTTTCTGGCTTTTGTACTTCATTAACTAGGGTCTTCAGTTCTATCCTAGTAACATGTCTGGATGAAAGCTCTCTGAATGCTTATTTGCACTATGGAGGTAATTAGTTATATCTAAAAATACAAACTTTGATGTAATAATCAATTTTTTTTTCTGCCCACACTAAATTATATTATCTTTCCCCACTATAAATTTCAGTGAAGGGCCTCCAAATTTTGGCTACATTTCCTGGAGGCTTCTCGCCAGTATCAAACTCCATATACGAGAGTATATTGGTGCAATTGATGTCTATCATCGTTTCGGATTACAACAAAACTTTGTTATGGAAGTTGGTTTTGAAGGCACTAGTGGATATTGGTACGTTCATTGATAAATCTCACGACTCTGAGAAGGCACAAAGCTTTGATGCCATTGTTGTAGACCAGATTGCTTCATTCATGTCTTGTGATTGTGATTTAACAACTATGCCTTTGCCACTCAAGCTTGAAACAATTTCTAGCATCGGTATGACTGAGCTGAATTACATGCGCAAATTTCTCATGGGCTTGGATAAGGCTTTATCTGCTAGTTTATCTGGCGTTTATGTATGTCTGCTTTTAGAATTTCTTACAATTTATTCTTTACATTATGCTTCTCACCAATTTATATTGTGACTGCTATTTCCTTTGTTTATGTTATTTAGAGTGAAATATGTTGTGATGTAGGTACAAGGAGATGTAAAGCTAGCTGAAATCTCAATTTCTCTCTTGGAATGTTACTCAGGCAAAGTGTTGCCATGGTATGCCTCCTGAGGATTTATGTGTTTGTTCCTCCTAAAATGGTTGTTTAAGTGTTTGAGTTCCTCCTTTTTCAATATATTTTTTTTATCTCTTAGCTGAAATCCTGATTTCTCTTTTTGCCTGGGAGTAGGGTTGAGAGTATTGGAGGCTCTGAGGAAGTCCCATTGCATTTTGCGATTGATATCTGGGACCAAATTGAAAATAGCACATCTTTCAGCATTGATTCTCCAAAAGAGGCAAGTCCAGCTGCCAGCATTCATTTAATGACAATTTTGGACTTAACTATCTCACAATTTCAATAGTCACACCTTAAACTAACAATCATTTCCTTCATATCGTTGTGCTGGCTTTGCATGTTCCAGAAACTTCTTCCCGCGGCAATGATGGCAATGCAGTATGCTGTTCGGAGTTGTTCAGAGGAAAGTCAAAACATAATTGTTGATAAAGCTTTCACTGTACTTTCAACAGGCGCATCTTTCCCTTTCAAGGAATCAAAGGTGGAAGGTTCACAGTTGGCTCATGACTTTGAGCATTTCTCATGTAGAGATGAATGGATCATTTCATTATTTGCTTCAGTTATTATAGCACTTCGTCCACAAACACCCGTCGCAAACATTAGACTTATATTGCAGTTGTTCCTGACTACCCACCTCAATGGTCATTTTCCATCGGCTCAGGCGTTGGGTTCTATAGTTAACAAACTGCCTGTAAAAGGCCATGGTATGGATGCTTCAAAAGATTGTACTCTGGAAGAAGCAATGGATATTATTTTTAGCTGTAGTGGATGGAGTTTATTTAATAATTATGGGGAAAATCATGAGATCGGTATTAAAAATTTAGTACTTTGTGGTAAAAAGAGTCGGTTACTTCAAGCCCATGCCATTGTTGGTTTAGCATGGATAGGGAAAGGATTGCTTATGCGAGGTCAAGAAAAAGCCAAAGATATAATTTTGACTTTTTTGAGTTGCTTACTATCATCAAGTGGCGAGCAGGAGGATATGATCTCTCTGATGAGATCAGCTGCCGATGCATTTCATATTCTTATTAGTGACTCAGAAGCTTGTTTGAACAGAAGGTTTCATGCAACCATACGGCCACTCTATAAGCAACGCCTTTTCAGCATCGTATTGCCAATTTTTCTATCCTCGATACTCAAAGCTGACTCATCAATCTCAAGGTCTGATAAACTTTTGACTTTTTTTAGTTGTTAGTGACTTATCAAGATTGTAGACGTGATCTTTTGTTAATCTGCTGTTTATTTCAGAGCCATGCTGTATCGAGCTTTTGCTCATGTTGTATCTTGTGCTCCACTAAGCGCTGTATTGAGTGAAGCAAAGAAGGTATTCTACTAATAAATAGTTGCAGCACCCTCAGTCAGATATTATTTCTTTCTTTTATATTATATTGATTTTGACTGCGTATGCTAGGGCATTAACATGCCATTTTATTTTTTTATCAGATCATCCCCGTGCTCGTAGATGGCTTTTCCATGTTGACTGAGGATATTCTGAATAAGGATATACTTTACAGTGTCCTACTAGTCTTCTCTGGAATAATGACGGATAAAAATGGTAAGGTGTTCCTTTCATACAATTGAGATTTCTGACAAGCAGAAAGTTTATATCTTGATTAAGATTGTTATTACTTGTAAATGCTACTGTTCTTACGATGGATTGTCACTCATGCCTGCAGGATCAGAAGCTGTGGTAGAGAATGCACCTATCATCATCAGACGCCTTATTGAGCTTATCTCGTACCCCCATATGATGGTATGAAACCTTCAATGAGACGTTAATTTATTTTGGTATTGGGACGACAACTTATAATCTAGGGCTCTATTTTTTGCATGGTGTAAAAGATGGATTTATGTTCCTTTGTGATATTAAAAATGGAGGCTAAACATATTTGCTTATCAAAAGAAAAATAGTGAAACGAAAATTTCTTCACATGTTCAGTTAATTCGAGAGACGGCGATTCAGTGTCTTGTTGCCATGTCCGAGTTGCCCCATCTGAGGATTTATCCCCTGAGAACTCAGGTTGGTCTTTGATAACTTATGATCACATTCTTATATTTGTAATTATTTTCCTCCAATTTTGATCATTTACTGCATTCTTCTGTGAAGTGTTTCTGCCTATTAGAAGCTTTATTCTGATGCTATTGGTATATCGAAGATAAATGTGGAGTTTTTCAGTGATTTATCTCGAATTATTATTAATGCAAATTGTCCACGTGCCTCACCTGCGAACCCTTTGAAAAATTTCTTACTCTATCTCTAGGTTCTACTATCCTTGTCAAAAGCTCTCGATGATCCAAAGAGAGCTGTTCGCCAAGAAGCTGTCAGATGTCGGCAAGCTTGGTTAGAGCTTCTTGACCTTTAGTGTCGTTCCTTTAAAGTCAGTTCACTTATTTTTTGGCAACTATAAAATCTGACATTTCTTTGTTATTCATTGACTAGGGCTTCAATTGCTTCACGAAGTCTTCAATTCTAAGGTGGTTCGTCTTGTTAGGTATGTGATTGCTGCCGCGTCTTGTACATTATATGAACTAGAAGTTGTACTTTGAAGCTCCATCTCCATATCCTTTATGTAATAGACTTGCCACCACAGCTTATTTATTATGCATAAATGTACAGATGATCTGATTGTTTAAAAAGAAATTATCTGAAAGGTTATATAATTAGTTTAGGTAATCTGATTGGGGATTACAAGTTTAGGTATGCTTGTTATTAGTTACTAATGAACAACATTGATTTACAGCAACAAGCCAATCTTTTATTACTTCAATAATAAATCGGAACTTTACACGTTTTCATTTGTTACGTTTTTCGTCTAAATATACTTGTCTAACCTTGCCACAAAAATGCTTATAATCACACACTCAATTGCATATGATCTCACATTATTCCTCTTTCTCAAATTCGTGTACAAGGGTTACTATTTATACTACAACAATACAATTGCCAGGAACTAATTGGACATTTTAAAATTCAAAAGCCAAAACTGCCAGACTAATTGTCGGGCAAGTTTTTGTTTGGAAAATTGCCAGAGCTGCCAAATCTCTGCCTGTCAACGAGATTATGGCTCCTGTTCGTCTCAGCTGTCCGTCTCAGCTGTCTTGGTCCATGCGCCTTTTGATTTTCAGCCGTCCAAACCTTAGTTTGTGCCAAGTTCAATTTTCCTAGCCGTCGATTTGTATTGTTTAGTCGTTCCTTGTTCAAGTGCCAGGTCACTCGATTCTTTTATGTTTAGGCTCCCCTAAACATATTGATGGGTTGACCACGTCTATTTTCACGTGTCATTTTGAACCACTTTACTCATCCGTGTCACCACGTTTTCGGTCTTGGTCCACGGAATGCTCCGTTTCTGTTTTAAGCCACCGTTTTTTGTCTTAGGAGAATGTTTGCACCATCAGCAGCATTGAGTCTCATCACTTTGTCCAAGTGATGTCCAAGGCCTGTCTTTGCCATGCCAAGTCTAATTTGTTGGTGAACAAATTTTTTGCAGGTTTAGTTCGAGGCAAAGAACAAACTGCAAAAGATGGCAAACAACAATTGGAAAAACGAAATTGTTGATAGGCTAGCAAAGTTAGAGAACTTTGTTGGCGAACCAGTGGACGAGATTGTTCCTTTGGCAATGCATTACAACACGATGGACGTTGAAATGCAAGAGATGCAAAAGGAAATGGCCAAGATGATGGAGGAAGGCAAAATCGAAAGCGTTCGAGTGGATGGTCTCCGAAGCACGATTGAGGGTCTGACCCTTCAAGCAGAAAAGTTGAGGGAGACTTAGGACGCGGAAATTGTCCTTATGAAATGGGTAATGGCACAGGTTGGTGGATCTGATGCCGCTATGGTTCAGAAAACCAAAATCCCTGAGCCAAACGGGTACGCTGGTGAGCGAAGTACTAAGACACTCGAGAATTTCCTTTGGGGCATGGAATAATACTTCCGCACTGCTCACATCAAGGAAACGGACATGGTGGATATCGCTGCAATGTACATGACTAGCGATGCAAAACTCTGATGGAGGACCAGAGTTGCCGACAAATCTAGGGCGACAATAACGATGTGGGACGACTTGAAGGTTGAACTGAGGGCGCAGTTCATGCCCACTAATTCAAGTTGGCAGGCACGGGATGCCTTGAGATGACTGAGACATCGGGAGTATGTTAAGCAATTTTCATCTCTACTGCTTGACATTAACGAGATAGCCGAGGAGGACAAAGTGTTCAACTTCATAGCTGGGCTGCAACCTTGGGAGCCCAGCCTTGGGCACATAAGGAACTCAAAAGGCAGGAAATTCGTGATTTGCATGACCATGAGGTTATGCGGCGGATGGTCTGGTGGTTATGCACTTTGACCATAACACTGGTGGCCTCAACAAAAATAAACGGCCCGACAGGGGTCATGACCATGAGGTTAACCGTGAAAAAGACAATGACCATGAGGTTAACCGTGAAAAAGATAATGGAAAAGAAAAGGTTATTGAAAATGCTAGCGGGCAGAAGGAGAAGAAGAAGTACAGATTCGAATAGGGTTGCTTCATATGCCACGGGCCACATTTTATGAGGGACTGCCCATTGAAGAGCAGACTGAACACCATAAGATCAGAGATTCATAAGGAATCAAATCCGAGTTCGGTTGGGGATAGTCCACAGGTTAGCACTTCAAGGATCTCAGTGATGCGGGTACTTGAACCTGGTCATGGTAAGAAATGAGAAGAAGTGACAGATAAGGCTGCTTGGTTCGAGGGAACGCCAAGTAAAGCCTAAACGAATAGGGGGTGCATCAACGACGGAAGTAATAAGAATTGATGGCATCCAATCTCCTCAAATGATGTTGCGGTGGCAATAGATCCATTCGACAAGGGCGTCGAATTTTCAAGTGGGGTTGGTTTGTTAGGGGTCTAACAGTTGGATTCGGTGCCGTGGCACGAAGAGATGCCATGACACTGAAATGATGGCAGACGAGACAGTCTGATGGCAGCCAACACGGGCTAATGGCAGCCAGGACGGCAGCCACTGGGGGCATGCCAGACCAAGTCATGACTAAGGCTTGGCATGACAAAGACAGGCCTTGGGCATCACTTGGGCAAAGTGATGGGACTCAATGCTGCTAATGGTGTAAACATTCCCCTAAGACGGAAAACGGTGACTTAAAACAGAAACGGAGCATGCTGTGGACCAAGACCGAAAACGTGGTGACACGGTTGGGCAAAGTGGTTCAAAGTGACACGTGAAAATGGGGGTGGTCAACCCATCTATATGTTGAGGGGAGCCTAAACATAAAGGAAATCAAGTGGCCTGACACTTGAACAAGGAACGGCTAAACAATCGGCGTCTAGGAAAATTGAACTTGACACGAGCCAAGGTTTGGACGATTGAAAATCAAAAGGTGCATGGACCAAGACAGCTAAGACGAACAGGAGCTATAATCTTGTTAGCTAAGATTTGGCAGCTTTGACAGTTTTTCAGACAAAAAATTGCCCGGCAATTAGTCTGTCAGCTTTGGCTTTTGAATTTTGAAATGTCCAATTAATTCATGACAGTTGTATTGTTGTAGTATAAATAGTGACTTTTGTACCCGAATTGGAGAGAGAGGAATAGTGTGAGATCATATGCAATAGAGTGTGTTTGATTGTAAGCATTTATGTGGCAAGATTAGGCAAGTCTGCTTAGACGAAAAACGTAGCAAGTGAAAACGTGTAAAATTCCAGTTTATTATTGAAGTAATAAAAGGTTGGCTCGTTGCTGTAAATCAATGTTCATTATGTTATTGCTTTCGTTTATATGATGTTGCTTAAATTACGATATTGCCTAAAACGAATGCTTGTAAATTACTTATATGCTAAAAAGTTTCGCTAAGTATATAAGTCGAGTTCGCTGGCCAAGGGCTTGAGAGCCTTTGGCACGATCATGGGATGGTTTTGACGGGCGAAAAATTTTAGTCCATGCTAGTCCCGTGACAATTTGGTGTATATATATATATATATATAATTGTGTAATTTATTTTCCTTCACCAAATATTGGAACGTTATATTGTTTGTTTGGTTTCTTTTTGGACTTTCAGGATTAAAGTGAACAATCATCCGTTACAAAGATAGATAAAATAAATATTCACTCTTATCTCATAAACCATGTAATAATGGATTTTTTATGGACATTAAGAAGTGTGTTTATTATGATAGTAATTTTTTTAAATTGTTCTTTAAAATGAGTACATATAAAAGATAATGATTGCGTGACTATATATTTGATGAGAGGTTTAAAAGAAGAAGCGGAAGATAATTTAGACAATTATATTGAATTAATGATATAAATTTTCAAAAAAAGAAAAAAAAGTTTTATGAGACATCTTACAAAGCAAAAAGTCTTATGTTTTATGAGACAAATATAGTAGTGAACATCTCATAAATATTTGTGCCTTTATAAATATGGAGTACAAACAATTATATTTCATCTGTCTTAAAAATATATTGTTTCCGAAATTTTAGGGTTATAATTTTTGAAAATTAAAATTTGATATAATTCGTTATACGATTCAAAAATAAATACTTAAATGAATTATTTTAAGTAATTTACATATTTGAATTTATTTATTTATATTAATTAAATTTTAATAAATTTATGTAAATTAAAATTTTTAAATAATCTTTTTTTTGAGGTTAATAGATCTAATCAATATTTGTGCTAATCGTTGGGGCTACACAACGGCACATAAAAAAATATGTTTGGCGAAGCCAAACACAATATTATATTTGGTGTAATTCCCAATAAATTTCAAATATACCATTATTTCTAAAATTTTAAAATTAACTACCAATTAAATATAATAATAAAGTAATGAAATTTTATATTGAAACTAAGTAGTAATTGGAATAAAATAGTTATTTAGCACTATAATTTAAGTTAAAAATGAAAGTAGGAATGAAATGCATGAAATCACCTCCTCCAAGAGAAACAAATATTCACTTCATATTCTCGCATCCTCTTTATTTTTAACTAAAATTTTGGGACTAACAATACATTTAATTCCAACCACCACTCAATTTTCTTGTAAAATTTTATTCTATTTATTTTCCTTAAGAAATGTGATCCAAACGTAACATAAAAGTCTGTATATAGAAAAAAAATCTAATTTTTATAAGAGAGAAAATATTTGTCACTATATTTTCCTTCCTTTTGGAACCACATAATTATTATTTAAACCAATCTACAAAAATAGACTTTTTACCTAATAAAAAGCAAATACAAAAAAATCATTTTATGAAAAAAATATTTATTTATGACCTCTCTCTCTCTATCTATATATATATATAAAGAAGCAAAATAACACTACAATTCGAGCGGGTTGAATGGGAGGGTTTCTCCTGAGTTTTAGGTGAGTCAGCTTCAACCTTGGCAAGTTTGGTCAATTACACCAATTGCAAATTTCTTCTGCAATCACCGCACATCAATGTATCCCATCTCTTTCTTTGCAAGCCGTTTCAAACAACATTATAGATTCCATGTTTACCCCTAAATAATGGTTTAATTTAAAAGTGGTGGAATGATGATGAAATTGTAACGGTAAACTTAAAACATTATAGATTGATTCCATGTTTACCCCTAAATAATGGTTTAATATAGTGGTGGAGGAATAATAATGTAATTGTAATGGTAAACTTAAAACAATATAGAATCTTATACTATATTCTATCAAAATAGGAATCACTTTTTGTAACATAAGGTTTAGGGTTTGTATTGTGTTTATAGTATTTCAATCTGTCCGTTCATTCTTCTAAAAGGATTGAATCTTTGATTATTTTGTCTTTAAGCCCATAGCTCCTTTTGGTCGTGCAATTAGGGTTAAACCATTTCACGAAGTATGTGTCCGGATAGTCCAAAGTCTCGAGCAAAATTAAACATCTACTGTTATATTAATTGTACAAGTTTAGGCTGCATACAGTAACCTAAACAGTATTAATTAGAAGTAGAGACACAATAAAGAAAGTTAATTAATCGTATGAACGGGTAATTAAGTGTTTGCCGGTGTTTGGAGCTAATAGGTAGGACTGTAAATTGAACCAACCATTTTGGGTTCAAGTTGTACGAGCTCAATTTGAAATTTTAACTAATAGAATATGTTCGGACCTTATTAAATTGTTGTTTTTCTATTGAAATATCGGTATAATTTGCTCGAAAACTTCAAATTACTCGGTCGATTCGTATTCTAGCTCGGCTTGATAGTTGAATGAGCTATGAACAAACTTCATTTTAAGCTCGATAAATTATACTAGTAGAATATGAGGAATTCAATAATTGTACTCGTTTGAATCCCTACTAATAGGTTCCTTCCAAACCTCTGCTTAATGATTCGAATGTTAAATCAATTCTTTCCTCGTGGGAATACTGGGGTGTCGCTCCCATGCCTTGTTAGGGACAATATTATTATTTGATAGTATATCCGGTAGGAAGAAGCTAAGATTTGCCTAGCAAACTTAAAAAGAACAAAGGTCATATTATTATTTCGGGTATTTCCTGTTTCTCCCGACATGCAAATGTTTTTGCTAATTCAAAGTTGACAGCGATCAAGTTTAAGAATGTTTACATGTGACCATGTTTAAGCTGTCTGTTGATGTGCGTTTGGTTTTTAGAAGTTTATTTTATGTACTTGTGATAGATATTTGTGGATGCTGTATTTATCAAAAAGCTTGTTCCCATATGTAGATTTACTCGGTTGTTATGCGAGAATGTTCTGTTGTTCAAGGACGGGAGGAAGAAGCTATCCGCGATTTGTTGAAAAGTTTGACCAGGTGGGTGTTTAATTTTGAAACATGATTGATTGCTTTACGTTTGAAGTTTGCCTATTTACATTTAAGCTTTGCTTCTGAAGTAGTCTTGTGTATTATTCCCCGTCCTTCCATAATAAAAGTATCATTAGATTCTGAACAATGCGCGAATTTTACTGGCAATTTTTTGTTTTGCAATATTGTTTGTGCGGTTAGATGTTACTATTGCGGTGATGTTCATTTAGTATTGTAACGTCATTTTGTAGCTCTGAATCGGTAACAAGTCGCCTAGATGAAATACGTATGTACAGACTGAATTGCGAGAAGGTGTCTCTCTCATGGCACACGCAAATTAAGAGTCGGGCTTTCAGAAATACTAGCTGGTCTATCTTCTCATTCTAAACTTTTTTATCATTGAATTCTTTCTGGTAAACTTATGCACGCGTCTGTGTTCTTGGAAGCAATAATAGCGGCCGACTTGGTAATTCGATCGACCTGTTATGCAAGAAATGTATGCGGATGTTACTTGATTGAACTTATGATGATATCATCTTACGCATGCATGTTCTGTTGGTGACATTTGAAATACGTGTGCTCCGGTGACTTTTAATTACTACTACAGCAAAGTTTGATCTTATCCGAGTGCTCGAGTGTTGTCATCTTTACGAGGGACAGGTATGGTTTCCTTTTTGTATTTGTGTATCGGTCTTGAATGGTATGGCGTTAGTCTCCTAAAATGTTTGTGTTCATTGCAATACCCGCCTATTTTACTTATTTTTTATTTATTTATATATAAATTTTTAATATAAAAATATTAGATCAAAGATAATTGTTTGTGTACATATTGATTCTCTCTCTCTACGCCACTATACAACAAACGGCCGCCTTCTTTTCTCTCTGTCCTCCAAGTCGATGCTCATGATTATGTGAGACTGTGATTGATAGGCAACAAAGGGAGCCGTGATCAAAGAGGCTTTAAGTTTTCTCAATTTGAAATCTCTAAATTATCTATTTATCTAGTTTCTGGCGGGTAACTCTGTTCAAGGCATTAAGCCATTTTGAAATTTGGAAGACAATGTTGAAATCTTTGTTTTACAAGTCTGCTGTTGATAGTTTGGCGGGATGCCGTGTTGATCTAAATTCTTTTACTGAGAATTGATCTCATCCCCCCACGCACAAAACACCACCCCCCGCCCGCAACCCGGGCCCACGGGTGCTCCTCTGTGTGTGTGTGTTTTTCTGTCATATGAGGACTAAAAACTCCGTATATTAGTTGGGGGCTTTAGGAGTCAGGATTAATTATCTGGGAAAGATGAGTTCTAAAAAATGTGCAGGAAACTGTATCTTTTGTCAATTTTTTGTGTCGTTTAAGGAATGTTAAGACCTTGCTTTTTGTTGTTTTGCAGTCGCAGCTAATTTCTGGTTCTGTTCTTGTACTCCACTTTTCCATTTTTTTTTTGAAGTGATGTTGACTTGGTCGAATAGAAACTGAGTTCATGATTTACGGGTTTATTTATTATTTATTTTTTTTGGTCTGATCTTGATCTTTCTATCCCCTAAGGTTGTTCTGGGACCAAGTTCAGTGGCGAACAAAGTGAAATATATAATGTTTTGCGGAAAAATCGGTGAAAGCCCAAGTCTTGATCTGAAATCATAAAAGTATGTTACTTGAGACCAAGTTTTAATAGATACAGGCGATGTTGTTCTATGAAATCGGTATGTACTGGAAAGACAGAAAGCCACCTCATTATTTTATTTTTATTTTTTACTAGCAATAACGACATGCGTAGGGTGCCACTTCAACACATATTAAATCATGATTTGGTATTTTAGTATTTTTGGGTTAATTTTGTTATGAATTAAAATAAATTAAAATTATTTTTATAAATAAAACAGTTAAAAGATAAAAGTGAAAAAAATTTAAAACTTTGTTGATTTTTTTTTTTGGTGATTAAGTCTTATTATTATTAGTCATCATTATCATTCTTATTCTTCTTAGTCTTCTTCTTCTTCTTCTTATTATTATTATTAGTCATCATTATCATTCTTCTTCTTGAGATAAATATAATACGATGTATTCTTGAGATAAATCATGACTTCATTTTATAAGTTAGAAAAATTAAAACAAATAAAACGATGATATTTTTATTAAAAATGTTGATCTAATTAGATAAATTACATTGTATCTATAATGTCTCTTAACCGTAATATACACATAATGTTAAAAGGAAAAGGGTAACCCTAAACTGTTACCAATTAGCATACCGTCGTGTATGGAGAAAAACGAAGTGTGTATACTGTCGTGTATGGAGAGAAACAGGGTGTTGGATTAGAAACGGAACTATGGCATCTTCCATTTAGTTACAAGGTTTTCTCAATCCTATTATAAATACGTGAGTTAAGTATGCCATTGGTATCTTAAATTTAGGCCAATTGCAAGTTTAGTCTGTAAATTAAAAAAGTGTCAAATTTAATCCTCAAATTATCAAAAATTTCCAAACGAAATCACAATTGAGAGACGGAATATTCTAAAAACTAACATAAATTACATTTATGCGAGCCACATAAGCATATTTTGAAGGATAAATTCGTCCCAGATCAAATAATTTGTGAATTTTCTGTTAAGTCTCCGATGATCCCGCCGATCCCAATGCAAACACAAACACAATGGGCTCCATCAAGCTTCAGTTTCTCCAAAATAATCGATCAACAAAAATTTTCTCTCGAAGCCCTAATAACAAGCAAAGGCCCATATCTAAGCTTACCATGACCATTTTCATGAACGGTCATGAACGACGGCGGTGTTCTTGGCAAGTTACGATTTTCCAAGCAAAAGACTCTAAAATAATTAAAGTTTATATGAAAATATAAATAACAAATATAATATAAGAGTAAGTCATATATTGAAAATAATATAATAACAAAATTATATTAATATGACTTGAAAATTAGAGAGTACATATGAGGCATTATATAAATATACTTAACTTATAGAACAAGATAAAATAACATTTAATCCAAGTAACACAATCAAATTCTATATTAGATATTAATTAATATTAATATCATAAATACTAAAATATTAATTATAACATAAATACTAAAATTACTATAAATACTATAATATAATATTAATTATATAAATATAATTAATATTATATTCTCTAACATCACTTCAAGTTAAAAGTCTTATAGAACAACTTTTAACTTGTTGCATGAAAAAATTGAAACTAGTAAACATGGTAAATAGTAATCAATGACATCATAATATAGTTAACGACAACCAAATTAAAAACCTGAACATCATACTATGCCCTAATAACCAAACTCTTCACTAAAATTCGAAAACGACTTTCAAGAAAATTATTTACTATTTAATAAGCTGCGCACACACACAACAACCATCTCTCTAGAAAAAATTTATACATTAACAATGCCAACTAGGAGTATGTTTGATTTCCCATTACGTGAGTAATAGGAGTAGAATAAAATTTATATTGAAAAATAGTGAGTGTTGAAATGAAATATTTAACTAAAACTACAATTTAAGTAGAGAATAAGGTTGCAAATGGAATGAATGAAACTCACATTCTCCGAGAGGAATAAACATTCACTTTCATTCTCACATCCTTTTTATTTTCAATTAAAATTTGGTTACTAACAATACATTTCATTCCAACACCACTGTTTTTCAATATAAATTTCATTACATTTCTATTACCTAAATAATCAACATAAAGTAATATAAATCAGATCCATTAGAAGAACTCACTTTGTAGCCACGACTAACAAACACTGTATCATGAAAGATTTCAAATCAGTCATCTCTTGTGTCTATAATGCTAAAGACAAGATAAGTAAGATCAATACACTTTCGCACAACAGGTGTCAAAGACTCAAGAACATCGCTTTTTTTTTTGTACAATTCAACAAATAAAGACAGATCACAAATTGAGCAAACAAAACTAAAGTTCCGAGGGGCAGAATCGTAAAAGTGGCTAACCTTGATGGCATTTACAGGGCCAGCAAGGTCAAAAGCTACAAAACATGACACATAGATCAACAATTAGGTTTTCAGTAATGGTAGTCTATATATATATTTGTCAAAGATAAATTGAATTAAAAGATTTACTTTAATTGAAGTATATTCATAAATAAGTGAGTAGAGAGGGGGTTTAGGGATTGGAAGTTACCAGGCAAAGGGCCGCAGAAATCAGGCATGTAAAGGGTGTCACCAAGAGCTACACAACATTACACAGAGTAAAGGTTAGGGTTTCACTAATTGAACTATATATATAAATTAGGGATCGGAAGTTATCTTCGGCGGCGGCGGCAGGCAAAGAGTCGCTGAGATCGGCAATATAAACAAACTCATCTTGGTTGTTGTCCTTGTCAGTAAAAGCTACAAAACATTACACAAATTACAAGTTAGGGTTTCATTTTTGTTTAAAGAAAAATTCAATGTAAATGATTTACTTGAACTTAGGGGGGCTTAGGGGTCGGAAGTTACAGGCGGCGGCGGGCCAAGATCGGACAGGTAAAGCTCATCTGTGTCGTTAAAGTAACACATTCTGAAAGCCAAAAAAAAAAAAAAAAAAAACTAGAGAATGGAAGTGTGATTAGGAGGCCAATGGCGGTTCGAGTTAAATCAGGTGGAGGCGCTATTAAATACGTGGTGCGCACAAGAATTTTCACGAGCGCCGAGCGGTGCTTAGCCGGAATTTTGGAGCTCCAACTATTTTAAATAAACGACAGAATAATGATAATTTTGTTCACAACTCTTCTTACTTAATATAAAATAATATTTTTATGGAAAGATTTAATGACAAAAACAGAATTTTGCGTTAAAAATATAACTAAAGAACTTAATCATGTTATGGTCATTCCGATAAGCCCTCTTTTCTCCAACTATTTTCAAATATAGACAGCCTGGGCACCCACATATGGAATGAATGCTTCGCAACATTTTGGGCTATCTTCAAATTATATGTCAGCCCAAAATAAGCAGCAGGTGGTCCGACCTGTTTGAGATAAAATGTTGAACCAGTTTTTCCCTTTTCATCGAAACCGTAGTCTTTGCTCGCTCCCATATCCCATAATTCTAGCAACATTGAGCTTTTCATGTATAAATAAACAAGTTAGTGAATAAATATATTTTATATAAAAAGAAAATATAAATTTGGTTATTTTTATTTTGAAATTTTGTTGAGAATTGAGTCGTTTTTTATTATAAAAATTATGAAACGTCTTTAAAAAAATATATATTACAAAAAAAATGACCTTGTTTGGGTTAGATGTAATTTTTTAAACACATTGTTCGTAATAATTTTTTTTTTTTTTTTATAAAACGTTTGGTATTGTGCAATTTTAACTTATTTTATTTTTTTAAATAATTTTAAAAAAAAAAAATTGGTTGGTTCTTTTTGTCTAACTTTGTAATGTATTTGTTTACTATTTCATTTGAAAATATAAATAAGTACAAACCAATGCATATATAACTATATTTTATGTTATTTATGTTATGTGACTTCCAACATCCAATAGTTAAATTATAATTTTGGTGCTTGATCAAAAAATTAAGTTGAGTCTGCATAGACTTTGTGATTGATCAATGTACATTATAAACTTCGTGATTGATCAAAAAATTAAATTGATTAATTGAGTAGTTTCTTGTTATAATTATATATAAGTGCAAATAATCAATGCACATTATAAACTTTGTGATCAATCAAAAAATTAAATTGAGTTTACATAAAACTTGACTCAACTTGTGTATCTAAAATTTTTACATCTGAGTCAACTCGATAAATGAACTAAACAAACTCGGTGTATTTAGATTTATATAACATGTACTGATATATTAATTTGTGAATAAGTTCAATCTAAGCTTGGTATGAGTTTGAATTTTTAAAATTTATAAGGTTGAATCAACTCGGTAATAGGTTGAGTCGACTCAATAATTAAACCAAAATTAATTTAACATTTTGTCTATTTATAATATACATTGATTATTTGCACTTATATATAATTATAAAAATATGAGTTTGAGGAGGAGTGATTTGAGGACAATAAAAAGAAAATAACTATAATACGCAGAGTTTGTATTTTAAATTTCTCTCTTTTTTTTTTTTTTTTCCATTTTTCATAATTAGAATTAGAGTTTGTGAGGTGTCCGTTACACCTAAATTTTCTTAAATAATCATCTCTCTACATAATTAAGTTATACAATTTTATGAAACGTGCTCAATCATCAAATGTAATGCATCAAATATCCACTAATTTGCCTTTACTTTACGTGAAGCTCACCTCCATGTAAAAGAGATATTTTACAGTGTGTCAGGTAACTTTGTCACGGATCTTTCCTTTGTCTTACGAAAACAGTATCATTTGTCTATCTGTTTTACTCCTCGTTAAGAGTCTCACCTTAATTCATAATAATATAAAAACAAATAATTTTCTCAAATTTATTAGAATAATTATATTATTATGTTATAATCACTAAATTAAATATTAATTATTTATACAATAAACATGAAATTAAAATGTATATTTTAAGTTTGTAAAATTTTTAAATTGTGTACTTTTTTGGGGCCAAGAGAGTATCCTAATTCTTTTTGCTAGTCGACATACTTCTGTTAAATTCTTTAAAGAATGTTATGCTTTTTCAGCCAGTATCCTTGGAGACCACTTATCTTTAATAAAGTCCTTATCACGGCAATTAAAAAATCTAAAATGCCAATGACATATTTCCTCTGTCAAAAAAATGATAAATAAAATATAAAAAATACTTAAATTAAAAAAATTAATTTTTTAAAATAATATATTTTTTTAACAAAATTATCATTACATATATATTTTATAATAATAAAGAGAGAATTTTTTTTTAATATAATATAAATAAAAATAAAAAAATAATTATAAACTAAAAGTGATAAATTAAATCATTTATTTTTTAGACGATAAAAATAATACCTAAACTCATTTTTTTTGTGAACAGATTCAGTTTATAGTATTAGCAACATGACCCTACAATTATGAGCTCCTCTTTGTTTTTCCCCTTATTCCCGGATATTTTTAATTACAAAAGATAGAATTTAACTTTTTAAAAATTATATTCGATGCAACTATGAAAATTGTGAACCACTAATTCAAAGTACTACCACTTCATAGTACTACTTAAATGAAGCAAAATTTTCAAAATTCAAAAGCATAAGTATCAATTTTAACTCAAAAATATATCAAATTGACTTTCAAAAGTTAAAGCTTGCTCTTATGTTGTGCACAGATGGAGTGTTAAACATTTGCAGAGCAATCAACCAGACAAGTCATATTCATTCACCACCACTAGATTGATCTCCGCCAGTATATTGCATAACATCCAGTTCTTGAGAAGGGTCTTTCTACATTTTGAAGCCGAAGCACTCTCCCTCACACCCGTATAACTCTGCAAGCAGTCGAGAATATTACATGAATCTTCAACTGCAGATAGACCAAGAAAGCAATAACGACTATAATATGATTTTCAACACACGCTACCTATCTACTATAAATTATACAGTTTGACCGTTGTACCCTTCACTTCTACTGCAAATATTTTTGATCTTCGCCCTACAGTAGTTGTGGATGGTGGGAGAAAATGTTCAACTTCGTCCTTGGATTTTCCTTCTCTTGCCCTTTTTTTCCTCAAGACAAGTTTCGTAGGAAGAGGCTGTACCATGGTAGAAATCAGTAAAAACAAGACAATGTCAATAAGATCTTTTACTTTGGTAAGAAATGACGTCACAGAAGAACTACTAAATAGCATGCTTTCGATTCACCCAATGCCACAAGGTATGTTTTACGATCATCTTCATCCTCGCCACGAACCAGTTGATGGAACAAGCAAAAATATTAAGGAGCAGGTGTGTATGAAAGCAGCTGTCGAATTAAACAGATGAATTAATACGGTGCATCCCAGCTATCCTCGCAAACCCATGTGAATGAAGTATCTTCATTTTCGTCATATATATCCTTAGAAAGCTGCAACCAGCACAGGAAAAATAACATGAACATGAGCTAATTGAGGTCAATTGATCTAAGATCTGATTATATTGCCAAATCTACCTCGACAACTGAAGGAACCATGTACCTCAAAAGCGTATCTTGCTTATGTCCTGTTTAACACAGTTTATTTTAAAACATCTTGAAATTTATTTGTCAACTAAAATAAATTATAAGCTGGAAAAAAAAAACACTTTTTCAAATAAGCTGAAAATATTGTTATACTCAACCTATAAATTTTTTAAAATTAGCAAAAACAAATAAGTTGAAAATATTGTTATACGTTTTCTGTCTTGCAGAATTTTTTGAAATGGACTGCGGACAGGAACAAATGTAACTGACCTATTGTTAAAATTCTCCAGAATGTTGGAGCCCCTTCGCCTTTCTCACAGTTCAGTTCTTTCACTTGTTTTTCAGTAAAAGACTGCCAATGACAGTTAAAAAATGGATAAGCTTTTGTAACATTTGTTAAGGGTATAAGATTCTTCTACTATGTTAAATATACCTGTTTCGTTGCATCCATGCTCAAAGGAGAAATATACTGTGTTTTCACCAGCCAAGAAACACCTTCATAGGTAGGCGTTCCTTTCCTTTTAAGTCATTTTTCCTTATTGGGGTCGCAGTATCATCTTCCCACAACAATTCCCCATCTTCTGGATCAAGTTACATGATTTCACGCCAGCGTGGACTATTCAAGGGAGGAAGGAGAAGGATATTGGCGTTCTCTTATAATAAAGCTCGACTGCAATTAATAAATTAAAATAACAAGGCTGTCAAGAGACAATATCTGTATAAGCTCAAGTAGATCAAGTGGTATCCCAAGGTTCGGCTTAGCATAAAGTTGCTTGGCAGTTTTTCCAGTGATGTGGTTCTATAATTTTCGAACCTGCACACAAGAATCACAAGCATTACATAACAATATAATAAAGGAAGCAAAATCGAAAATTCCATGCTTAAGGCATAATGAGCTGAATTCAAGGGTTCCCAAGCTGAGCCCTTTTTCTGAAAGATTTCAACACTTGGGTCAAAATCTGCTTGATTTGCTTGTCAAATGATTTTGAACGTCATCCAGAGAAGCTTGACCCCAAGTTTAAGTTGGTCACATCATCTTACGTGGTCATAAACTTGATGCTACTTGCACATAAGCAAATGAACTTGACGGTACTTAGTTCGTGAAAGGTTTCCCGAGGGTTATGAAGTTAAGCAGCTAGTGTTTAAAAACATTCTCCAAATACAATTGCATACCTATCTTCTCTTCCATAACAAAAGCTTTGGCAGTTCCGTTGGCTCTGGTAGTTTATTCCAGAACCTTCAAAGAGAAAAAAATGTATCAGAGAGAAAAGAATCTTTAAGTTGCAAATTAAATACAATAAATTAAGTTGCAACGGGGGAAATCTAGGACAGAAATACTTTCCAAATAGGTGAATAAATGTCACTGAACAGAAAAGAAACTTATCCAAAGAACAAATTAAATATAACAACCAAGTTCGTGGAAACCTACAAATGGTCGGTGTTACGAAGTACTCACTTCAACTTGCAAACACATGTTGTGGGCTTCTTCAACCGGTTTTCAGTCCGGTCGGCACTGTAAAATGGAGTAGCTTCGGGCCCTTTCACAGCAGAAGATGACATTTGGGTCTTTTGCAGCACTTTGTTGTCCCCATGCGTGTCCCATTCTTTCTTCTTGCGCAACCTCCTCTCCTCCTCTGTCTTGACCCTCCCAGAAGGCTCATTTGATCTCCTTCCTGGCACCAGGGGAACAGAAGGCTTAGGCTGTTTAGAGCGCTCGCCTTGATAAGAGCTCCCTGGTTCGCGCCGCCTATCCTTGTTGGTCCCTTTATCATCTGCTAGTTTATTGTGGCTAGCTGCAGGGACTGATGAAGTGGGCAGAGGCGGCGGCGGCGATGAGGGCGGGGGAGGAGGTTGAGGAATAGTTAAACTCGGAGGAGGTGGTGGGGGTTGTAATGGCTGGTTATTGAATTGAAATTATTGACAAGAAGGAGGTGGGGGAGGTAAACCTATTGAAGGAGGTGGATATGAATACTGATGTTGCTGCTGAAGAGGAACCCCATAATATGCTTGTAGAAAACTGGGCTGAGATGGGTAACTCTAGGGAAAGGAAGACGCATAACCAACCCAGTGATTTGTGGGTCACGGAGGACGGTTGCGATCGGGCGGCGGAGTAACAAAAGTGGACTGAGGAGGAGGTCGTGCGAATGACCTGGCTAAAACCCTAGGGGATACAGATACGGAAAAGCAAGCCCAGATTGGCTTACAATAAATTCATTTTCCACAAAATATTTATTTAATATGCTAAAAATTAATTAATTAATAAAAAATAATTTTTTAATAAACAATTTTTTTTTTGTTATTTTAAAAAAACGACTTACGGATTTAAATTTATAAGTTATTTTCTGGAAAATGATATCAAAGTTTTTGTTTCCGTCATTCTTCTTCGTAACATTTTTATTTAATCACCCTTATTATTTTTTATTTATTTTATTTTAAAAATAAATATATTTATTTTTATTTTCACAATATATGCATAATTAATATTTTTGTATTAAATTATATATACACATATATTTTTTAAATTTTTTTATTTTAAATTTTAATTTTTTTTTTAAAATTACTATGTTATTAAAATATTTCCTATAAAGAATTAATATTCTTATTGTTAGATTATATGTTAAATTTTTATATACATACAAATAAATAAATAATTTCATTGTAAACATTTAATTTATGTTATTCAAAAAATTAAAATATACTTATATTAATTTGTAATAACATAATTATTAAATTTATTTTAAAAATTAAATATAAAAATATTTTTTCAATCTCATTTTTAATTTGATTATCAAATATTAAAAAATAAATTATCTTCTCAAAAAATATATTTTTCTTATGTCGAGTTAAACCTTATTTTCAGCTATTTTCTGACGAAACTGACAAACCCGAGGTAGGAGTTTAGCCGCTCCTCTTTTATGGTTTAAGTAAATGAGAGTCCAGTTACGTTTTGCAGCCTCCTGTAACTGTGTAAGAAGTGTTGGGTCAATTTGTTTGATGCGATCAATTTGCTTCACCATTTTTACGAACTTGCCATCACCTAGACACCGTCTACATCGCACATTACCTTCACACGTGTCTTCTTTATTTACTATTTTTCCGATTTTTCTTTTGTTTTTTATTATTACTAATAAGAAACTTTTTATTGAATAGAGTCAGAGATAATACTCCCCGTCCGTCGAATTAATTTTTTTTTTATTTTATTATCTGTTTATTTATTTATTTTATTTTAATTAATGGTCATATGTCTATTATTTTAAAATTTTATTAAATATAAAATAAAATAAATAAATATAAATAACTATTAAAAAAAATTCACCCGTCCCATATGGATTATTAGAGTTATTAGAAGAATTGTACCCCAACAAAAAAAAAAAGAAGAGTTATTAGAGGAATTACATCGTGACTATAGTTATAAATTGCATTGAATGGTACCGGTTTATATAAGAGGTTACATTCAATTCTAACTTTAGGTATACGTTTGAAATCAAAATGCAATACCATATTCCACAAACATATGTGTAGACAACGTAGAAGTTTTAATCATGGAACAATTAAAAAAAAAAAATTAATTAATCATGACATTTAGCACCACTTATGTTTATACTCCCCAAAAAACTCAAATTAAATTAATCTTTTTATGTTTTATTAATTGGTATTTCAAATGTTTTAAATTTAGAGATATTTTATAAATGCTATTATTTGTATAAATAGATGTTCCATTATAATACTTACATAAAAGAAACGAGATAAGGTACATAAATCATAATATATCTTGTTATATCAATATTTCAAACAAAATAATGTCCTTTTGGTTTTATTTTTTCTTTTATGCAAAATAATATTATTTTGTCTCACAATATAAGACTTGTTTGGTGTTAATTATTTTAACTAATTATAATTTATTTTTAAAAATTAATTATCTAAAAATTATTTATTTATGATTTTAAATAGTTATAGGTTCAATGTAACAATACTATCAACTTATTTTTAAAAGTTTGTCCACAAGTATTTTTTTAACTCATAACACATTTTAAATAACAAATAAACTATAAGTTATTCTAAAATAAGTTGTACCAAACATACAAATAATATAATTTTCACTATGATGTATCTTAACTACTTTTTCCTCTAAAAGAAATGCGTCTTAGAAACAACTTTTTTTTTTTTTAAAACATTGTGTAAAATGTTATCTACAATTTATTATGAAATGATAACTTGAGAATATCATAATATTTTATAATACTAAAATAAAAATATGTCTCTAATTTTAGAATGTATAAAAAAAATAATAACTACGGATTTCAAATAAAAAAATCTATAATTAGAAGAACAAAGAGAAAATAACAATGTTTGCTAGATAAAGTTGCAAATCTTTTAATGCGTAAATAAAAAAAAGGTCGAATATACCACTCACTCGGATAGAGGCAATATACTTAAGTTGATCACACACCAGAAAAGTGGCACGACCACTTTGAATATGTTTTTATTTTGACATGATCTCGTCACATAAAACCCCCATTGGGCCCACAAAACCAGATGAATCTGGTGTCCACACTGAGATTTATCAATAGCAAAGTACGTGAGACCCTTATATTCATCAACTTCCAAAAATTACAGCAAAACCACCCTTAACATAATGTCGCTGGAGATAAAATATCTCCCACAATTTTTACTTTTTGTATTTTTTAATTCATATACATAGATGTCTACTACTCTTCACTCCCCCAACATTTGTTCAACGTAGTAACCCACACTACGGTTCTTCCTAAGCACCAATATAACTTACCATTACATGATAATCAGTACGAAATAAAAGAAAAAGGAGAAGGAAAGAAAATTACATGAAAAAACAACATTTAAGATCTCTAAGACAACAACTACAGATTCTTCTGCTACATATTTTTCAACGATAACTTCGATAACTGGGGCTGTACATACAGCTCTCCGCATATGCTACCAGATCCGCTGGTTGAGGAAGACGAGTTGCCAAACCTGCGAAGCAATGACAAAGTCATATATCTTATCACACATTCTTTTTAATAAAAGTCAACTGGGCCTATTTTATAATTTTTGTTTGTTCCCAAGAAAATAATGTAAAAACATCATATTGGGATATTCCTTCCAAATAATGCATATGAAATGATTACAATACACCAACAGTTTTAACTTACCAAGTTCATATGCTTTGGCTGCCACCTTGGCAGCAATATGGGCAGAAATCTTTCTGATATTACTGAATGGCGGGAATATAAGTCCATTGTCAAAGTTCTCCTGGCTAACCTCTTCTGCTAGAGCTTCCGCTGCTCAAAAAAAAAATTACATTGCGGAGTTGGAATGAATTGTTGAAAACCCGTAACAGAAACTTCTAGCAAAACTTTGGAAATAATGGGAAAAACTAGTGCAATATAATTAAATGATGAACACTAGTGCTATGTTTGTTCCAGGAGATTGTAATCCTAGGACTAATATTAGGATTAGAAAGTGCTTAATATATTAGAACATCTCATCCAATCATTATTGCAAACAAACATAGCCTAATCATAATCGAGGCCAACGTAACTCCAAACAATTGGAACACAAGTTAGCTAGCGAGCACTAAAATTTGTGAATAAAGCTTAGTTGAGCACACCAAAATTTGTGAACAAAACTAGCCTTACTCAATTGGGTTTCTGTCCCTTTCCTCCTTTATTTTTTTGGTGTGTGTGTGTGTGAGAGAGAGTGACAGAGAGAGACAGTTACATACACATGGAGAGAGAATACTTGTACTAAATTTAGGGAACTTGGCAACAAAAGCTAGATTTATAGAACTCCGGCTATTAAATACGGTGTCTACTTTTATATCTGCATGCAAACTAGTACTCCATAAGGCTAGTTTAATAGAAATTGAATATCCATTTGACAAATCTTTTATGAAAAAAAGATCCATTTGACAAGCACCTGAGATGTATTTATAAATATATGTAGTGTTATGAACTTACAGGCTACCAAAAGCATGTCATCATGAACACGGATTGCGCCAGAGATAATCAATCCCAGACCTAATCCAGGGAAAATGTAGGCATTATTTGCCTGAATAAAAAAAGAAATAGAGTCAGTCAACTATATATCATTATAATCGTCATATATAGAATTGAATTGAGCAAAATTGGAAGAGTTATGACCTGTCCAGACATGTAAACCTTCCCACTATATTCAACAGGGTCGAATGGACTCCCACTGGCATAAATAGCACGGCCCTAACACAAACAAAATAAACAAAGACAATGGAAAAGAAACTTTACAACCACTATATGGACATTTATTGTTTGAAGTTGGAGTGTAAATTTACATAAAATGCACAAGACATGAATTTTGTATGACATTACCTTGCTCCACGTATAGGCTTCTTCGGCTGTACATTCTGATTGTGAAGTTGGGTTGGAAAGAGCAAAAATAACAGGTTTCTGCATTTCCCAATCATTCTCAGCAATGTCAGCTTTGTTGGAGGATGCTGTATCAAGCAAATAAATAAAGAAAAACTACATATGCAATAATACCTCATTGAAGGATGTCATAGCGTCCACCACGTCTTTAGTAAATGTTCTTCCTACTCCTGAAGATCCAATCAACACCGTTGGCTTGATTGCCTTTAAAAACAAAAATAAAAAAAGCAGTTAACCACCTGTTTCATGAAGTTGTGTGTGTGTGTGTATGTGTCTGAGAGAGGGAGAAGAGGAAAAGAGAAGGAGAGAGAGGAGGAGGAGGAGGAGGGAGGGAGGAAAGAAGAAAGAGAGTTTTCGCACCTTCACAGCATCCAAAAGATTTTTAACAGGTTCATGTTCATGGGCCCAGGGCTTCTTGAAATGTTGTAGTGATTCCAAGCGGGATCTAACAATCAACCCCTACAAGTAAGAAAAGAACATTTAGAAGTTGCTTACCAAAAAAAGAAACATTTAGAAGTTGTTTATTCAAGATTAGAAACAAGGATACTGTTTTTCAGTACCTTTGAGTCCACAAGCGAAATCTTCTTGCGGCTCTCTTCCAGCGGGGCTCCCGTCTGCATAAAGGATCATTTATAAATACTGAAATGTTATATAGTTTCGAGCAATCTTGAAATAAAAAATAAGACAAATGTAAATTGAATTTCTGACCTGTTTTGACATCTCAAGCGCTATGAGCTCTGCAATTCCAGTGCCGGCCTGCAGCAACCAAAAGATAGAAGTGAATAAACATAAGAAAAGAACACGACTGGGGGAAAGAGAGAGGTGGTTGGATTAGGGCACAAAGGAATACGATGTGCATCAAATTCATGATACAGAAGATTCTGAAGAAGAACAAGGGTACTGAAGTCATACCTCGCCAGCTCCAAGGAATAGAAATCTTTGGTCAGCTAAGGTTCCACCTACTAACTTTAATGCTGAAATAGTCCCCGCAAGTACCACAGATGCAGTCCCCTGAAACAAGGTACATAGAAATTTAAAATATACTCCACCAAGAATAGAGCAGGCCATGAAGAGTATTTAAAATGAAGGTAGGAGAGAGAGAGGAATAAAACCCCTCAGACTACCTGAATATCATCATTGAAAACAAGATGGGTAGGGCCATACTTCTCAAGAAGCTCAAAGGCATTGTGGTTGGCAAAATCTTCAAACTACATAAAGCGGATAAAGAGTTAATTGTTGCTCCATAAGAACTATAAATCTAACATTAGATGGGAAAAGATATAATTAAGAGAGAAGTGACTAACCTGAATGAGGACTTTCTCCCCATAATTCTGCTTGACCGCAGACATAAATTCATCTAAAAGTTCGGCATATTCCTGTATAGAAGAAACATAATCCATTTCAATATTGAAGAAAACCAATTGGTGAAGACGGAGCATGCCAGGAAACTAGTAACCTGCCCAGTTGCCCTCCTTTGCCTCAGCCCAATGTAGAACTCATCATTTAACAAGTCCTCGTTGTTGGTTCCCACATCAATGGTTATCGGCAAGCACTGAAGATGATCAACAGTTCCCGTAAGTTTACTTTTTTATCCATTTTTAAGTACATATAGCAACAAAATGGGGAAATAAAGGCAACAAACTAAAGGCACGTTTCCTTATAATCTGTTTTATTTTCCATTCTTTGTGTTGGCATGCTATGATTTAAAGACTTACCAGTTATCTAAAAGTTCTACCACAAGTAGATATTATGGGAAAAATCTTAGTTTCAGGGAGGTAAGGAAAAAGATTGCTAATGGAAGGCAAATATCATAGCAATGTCGGTGAGGTACTGGAGGAAAAAGTAGCAGTGGCTAGACAAGTACTTACAGCCGAAGGACGAATTCCGCCAAGTGCTGTATACAAAGATAGTTTTCCAACAGGTATCCCCATTCCCTGATAACATGCATAGATTTTAAGCATCAAGTAAACAGACAGAGACTGAAACAGAGAAAATTTTGAAGGTCCAAGATAAAAGTCTAATCCAGCCTTTCATATCCTCTATGATTAAGTCAATCAAGCTTCTAGGGATACCTGGCAGCCAAGGTCTCCAAGCCCCAATATTCTCTCCCCATCAGTGACAACAATGACTTGAATTTTCTTCTCAGGCCAATTCTTCAGCACCTCCAGAATTTTTCCCCTGCAAAGAACTATCAGTATCCATTTGCAACAGGATGAGGAGAAAGTATTGCAACCACTATTAGTTCGGAAGCTAATATGGAGTCAAGAGAAGCATACTTTTCCTTCAAACTGATAAAAAGACCCTGAGGACGCTTCAAGATGCTCCCATATTTTTGGCATGCCTTGCCAACAGTTGGAGTGTAGACGACCGGGAGTAGTTCCTCAACATTGTCAATAAGAAGTTTATAGAACAGCTTTTCATTTCTTTCCTATAGCCAGGACCAATTCCAAACAGAAAGTACATTTAGTTTTCAACACATACATGGAATGCAACAGATGGAATAAGGACTAGAAACAAAGTTCCTTACTAATGATATGTGTGGTGCACAAAGCCACAAACATTAAGTTAAGTCATACATCTTAACATAAGAAGCATGGTCTAAAAGAAGAAGCGTTGGCAGTTTATAAAATATTGTGTGATTTTTCTCAATAATTCCAAATACAATTAAGGAGACATAACCAATCCTCTATACAACTTACTTGAAGATCCATCATGGCCATGTATCTCTGCAAAGGCACTTGATACTGGCGTATACTGTGCATCAGTTTCTTGACCTGGATGTCAAGACAGGATGATTTATAATTGTTATTCAGCAGCAGGAAAGAGAAACTGAAAAGGATTGAAGGCTATCTATGCCTCACAATTCATTATAAATACCTGGAGATCTTGATTGATAACAACTGGGGGAAGAAGACCCCGTAGGTAGTGGGCATCCCTCTCTTTCTCGCTGAAGGCAAGCCCTTTGTTGTGGCGAGGATCCCGCAACAATGAATACCCACTGCAGCAAAGAAAAAAATTAGCCTTATTTGCAAAACTATTACTATAAACTTTCAGAGTGTGTGTGTGTGTGTGTATAAGGTTAACGCGCACAGACCCTATTTCTATTTTTATTCAACTCACATTGATTAACATATGGGAGTTGGAACTCGAGATGATGAGAGTGTCAAAGCTCTCATCTTTGAGTCAACCAATAGTCCAATATCAATAAAAGTCAAAAACTTCAACCAGAAAATCATGATCAATGGACTTAACATGATGAATTCACTAAGGAAAAGTGGAAAAGATAGAACTAGAAAAGATTTTGGAGGTGTGGAAGTAATTTGAGAGATTACAATAGACCAATGCATTTCTCCTTTTCATCAGTTAAAGGTCTTTTCTGTTTAACTCTTAACCCTGTCTAAAGAAAATCTAACAGGGGAAATCGTCTACACCTACAAGAAAATGCTTTGCAGACAGCAGATACCACGTCGGGGGAGAAAGAACAGGCTAGATTGTTTTAGTGCTCTCAAACATAAAATTGACAATGTTCATTGAAACAGTATTAGTCTGACAAGCATTCAAGTTTCAGAATATTTGTTTTAATTGAAGAAATAACTTTAAACAAATATATACTTCATCCATTCAAAATATAAGAGGTTTTTTTTTTAATTTTTATTTAATACCTTTTAAGAGTTAGTTTAAGATATTTTAAATTCAAAAATGACATGAATCTGTTTGAGTTTTATAAATAACTAGCTTGAATCCCCGGCGTTGCCCGGGTTATACACAATTGTTTATTGATATATTATAAAAAGTTATTGTAATATTTTATGTAATTTTTTTTAATACTTAATTAGTTATAAGTTAAAACATTTGATATTATGTATATATATTAATAAATTATTTATTTATTTGATAAATAAGTT
>JAUMHB010076244.1:0-12629 GCA_032359685.1 Pittosporum tobira | reverse complement strand
TTATTAAACATAAACCTCTAACATATATATAAATACAAATTTATTGCTAAAAAAATATTAACAATAAAAATAACTATAAATTGTCTATTTTTTTCATATATAATCTATGTTAAAGAAATCACCATTAGCTTATATTATAATTAAAAATTATTAAATTTAAACATCTAACATATATATAAGTTCAAAATATTTTTTTTATCAATATACTGTTTTTTCTATACACACATTTCCATTCCATAATGGAAAATGTCAAAAGTATTAACAAAATTATTATTACTAGAAGTAAGTATGACATATTTATTATCTTTAATATGACATGTCTATTATCTTTAATACATAATCGTTATTTAAGTATACTAATAAATTTAATTACATAAAGGAATTAGAAAATTGGTAACAAAAACATAAAAGTTTACAAATAATTTATAATTTTTTTTTATATATGAACATAAATTCGATCAACTTTAAAAAATAATAATAGATTATTATTTACAAAAAAATAAAATCAAAGAGTTTGTCTTAAAATAAAATTCAAAATATTATTTATCAAATAAATAAATTATTAATATATATACATAATATCAACTGTTTTAACTTAGAATTAATTAAATATTGAAAAAATTACATAAAATATTATAATAATTTTTTATAATATATTAATAAACAATCATATTTAACTTGGATAACGCCGGACATTCGAACTAGTTAATTATAAATATGTATTTGGGAATAAGATAGTTAGAACATAGAAATAGGAGGATATAATAAACATGACTCTGAAAGAATTACATAAACATTATTGACGCATGTACTTATTTTCTGCTTTATTCTTTAAATGAATTCATCTCTTTTCCTTTTAGAATTTTTCTAACCAAAATATTTATATCTATGAAGTTCTCTGTTCGAACAAGCCTCGGAGTCATAATTACTAATTTCAAAGGTGTGCTCACCCTGAACTACGACATCCTAGCTGATCAATAAACAGAAATTGATTAACAAAAGCCGCATCCTCGAAGATGATCAAATCCTAGATACTATGATAAGTTGTTGCTCTATTTTAATTTTTCCCTTTATAATCTTATGCCCGATTCAAGAAGTTTGATGAAAGAAGGGTTAATCTACTGTGCTTTGATCTTTAAGTTCTAAGACTTTTCACTTTTATTATTTTGGTCATTGCACGAATTTTCAAACCAATATGTAGTTTCAAAGAAGCACAATAAGTTGTACTTCAAGTGTTTGATAAAATGCTCCAATTACTATTCAGTTTCACAATTCAATCACGGTTAAGTACTATCACCTAATTTATTAGGTCATGTCATAAGAAGTGAGTACTTATTTTGAAGGAACTCATTTTGTAGAACGGATAATGTATATGAATTTGTTCTAAATTGGATTCGTTATCTTCAATATTATATATATTTTCGTAATTTATTTTCAGTTTTTAAATTTAGGTGGTTTATTGTCAACAGTAAAAATGGTGTGTTTTATGTTAAGAGTAAAAATACCAATTAATTCTATTTGTTTGCTAATGTTTGAGACTCAATTTCAATAGTGTTATCAAAAAAGTTTTAATAGTGTAGAGATTTAAGTGGCTTCGCGATAATTATTGTGAAGGGACGTCTACAATAATAGTCTTGGGCAATTTATTTGTGAAAATGTATATATAGCCAAAAATCAACCACGGTTAATCCTTTTGTTTTATATGCTGGTTACCAAAAAAAGAGTTCCCCCATTATCCTAATTTGTATTTAATTTTTATTGTTATACATTCCTTACGTGACAATTAACAATTTGTTTTCTTATTTCCTTAATTAACACTTTGTTTTCTTTTTTTGTACTTTTTCTTTTCAGAATTTTTGTGTATTAGCTAAAAGAAAGTTTGCTCTAGGAGTGTCTCATATATGAAATGTGAACTTGCAGTTTGGAACGTGAAGAGTCCAAAATTTATGCACACCTGGGGAAACAGGGGTACAAATGCATCTTTTGAAGGAACCACATGCGAAGTGAATAGTAAGTTTACTCTCAAATTTTAATCAATAATATTAATAGGGAAACCTTAGTTTTCAAATGGAATATGCTTAGGTGAAAAAGTCGATGGTTTGAAATTCTGGACTATTTACAAGGAGTTTGACGGTTGGCAGATGTCTGTAGATTTCACTATTTGACTACACTACTTAAAAAGTGCAAATATCCAAATAATTGTCTTATTATTTCCTTTGATTATTTATATGTCTTCTTAAGTAGTATATAATAGTGAAACATGCATGCAAACCATAACTGAAACTAAAATTCTTGCAACAACATTGTGGCATGAATACTAGGAAGCTGGCCTAATTTTGGGTATATATGTCAATTAGTCTTTATCTTTTGTTTTCAATTTTGCCTTTCTAACACTTTGTCTCGATGCTAAATTTAATAGAAATATGACTTAATGATAACTTTTTACTATAATTTTCATTGTCTAACTTACCTTAATAAAATTATATGTATATTTTTTTGGTTATGCTTTGTTTGATTATGGAGAAATCAACAATTGTTGGATACTGGGTTGTTAATGAAAGCGAAAAGAATGGTTAAATACCATAACATCAATTACACATTTATAAGATAAATTTGCGCATGAATAATTTGAAAAGTTGGTATGAGTAGAATAATAAATTACATTGAATTAGAAATTAGAATACTTTTGAATTCACTTTATTGACTGTTGTTTGTAAATAATTGAATTTTGATTGTAATAATCAGGCTGCAATGAAATAATGTTAATAACATGAAAGATGAAAAAGCAGCAGTTGTGGAGAGGTTGTAAAGTTTTCTATTAGAAGAAATTGCAAGAGGTCAACGAGAGAGTTCAGTCAGGTTTTATTCATAAGGAAAAAAAAGTTTTTTATAGTTTGGGTATAATGTATTTAAATGAGAAGAAAGGAAAATAAAAAAATTATAATTTAAATGTTGTGTAACTAAGATTACACTAAAAGCTTAGTTGTGAAGTTCAGAATATTTTCAAATGTTGAATCATAATATTAGAATAGTGATTAAAGTTATAGACCATAATGTTAGAGTGGTGGTTGAAATTATGAGTCATATTTAATAAAATAATAGTAAATTAAACAAATTTTTTAAAAATAATATTTTACAAAAATTGTAGGATGTCTTGAAAAAAATAAAATGTTATAAAATTTGTGAGACAAAAAGAAAATATTTTTCAAGTATCAAAAAATATATTTTTTTCTATATGAAACAACCTTATTTAATTCGTAATCATGTTCATAGGAGTAATAGTTAAAATCTTACACTTTAAAAAGGGGAAACGTAGGACGTTACAATAAACGACAGTCTTTGTAACGGATTTCCATGGCTCAACAACACTTCCAAGCCCGTATCGTTTTCCTCATTTCTAATCTTGGCAAGCCCCCACCTATTATTGTTTCTTGTTCTTAACGGCCCATATCAGTCCGTTACGTAGAGGGACAGCATATTTTATTAATCCGCTGCTCTTATCACGTGACCCCGTCATTCTTTCCACGTGTCTGAAATGCCAATCTGTTAATATTAAGTATATTTATAAATAATAAAAAGAGAGAAAAAAAAAAAGAAAAAAAAAAGAGAAGATTACAAACTCTTATCACAAAAAAGAACACAATTAAATAAAATTATGTCATTTTATTTATTTAATTTAGAATAAAATTAAATTGTTGCATCATTCTCTTATAGATTTGACTATTTTATTTCAAAATTTTGTAGCCTTAAAACAATATACAACGAGTTGTGCGCTTAATTTTAAGTTTAAAGAGTTTGTGTTTTACTTCGATAATCTCTAATAAAAATATTATTTAAATAAAATTTTAATATATTTTAAATTTTGTGTTATACACTTTAAAAATAAATAAATAAGTGTTAGTAATAATGGTAAGAGAGGGTAAATAAAGATCAATTTGAGGGAAATTCCAAGCTTAAATTCTAGCTTTACAAAAACTGCAGAATTGTCGAAGTTGTCATCTCTTCAGTACGCCTTCGATCTTTCACCTGCAAGATCTCTTGGACTGGGAATGCCCAGATTCTTATCTTCAACATGCTGTTTCTTCGGGGCACAGTTTCCTATACATTCCACGCACGCTTTTTCTTTCAGTAATTGGTTTCTTTGACTGACTGATGATCATATGTTTGACCAGTCAACAAAAACTGACTGATCCCTATTAAACACAAGTGGTCCCACTTACATGGCCCACAAATCTCCCTAATTGGGGAGTGGTATTTTTTTTTTTTTTTTTTTTTAATTTTCTAAAAGATTTAAAGTACTATATTTTATTTAATTTTGAAACATGGAGGAGGCAAAGCCATTTTCATAGGATCCAAAAGCAAATCAGAGAGTGGAATCAATGATTGTTTGTTGATGATAATACTATGCTTCTTCTGACATGCTGATATAGCGGTTTCGGATAATTTGTTGGGCAGTCAAAACATTGATTTTCCCGCCACTACTATCCAAATATCTTGGCCTCAATTGGTAAAATATTAACTTTGTGATGATCTAATGTTTGATTGCTTAATGGTCGATCATTAGTGGTGTGCATGTGTTGTATTACTTCATAGCTTAGCAGATCCAAAAAAGAAGACGAACATAAAGAAAGCCACTACAATTAGAGGGGAAAAAAGGTGAATTTAGGAGATAGAATGAGAGTTTATTATTTAAATGGTTTAAATCGAAGACTGATTAGATATACATTTAAAATTTAATTAAAATTATGAAATAATAATTTATATTAAAAGAAAAAAAAAATAAATGTTCTTATAATTCAGAACCGGATAACATTTGTTAATTAGAGACTTTGTGTTGAATTACCTTTCCATCTACATAAATGATCATTTAGCATCATTTCTAAACTTAATGAGTAATTTTCAATCCCAATACAAGTATATTCTTTTCTTTGCTCTGAATTTAGACTTGGATTGGATATACAGGTGCACTCAAATACAGTCCATGAGGTGTCAAACACTCGGAGAAACCTTTCTTTCCAATTAATTAAAATGACATGCAGATCACTGAGTGCAAATATATGATGACATATGTGACCATATGTCTTGGTATCTGTTTGACCAAGTGTTTTACTCCAATTGTTTAACTTATATTGTTTTAATTTTTAAAAAAATATTTAATATAAAATTTAAAATATTTTTAAAATACATTTATATATTATATTTTTTAAATATTTTTATATATTTAATATACATATGTTATATTTTTTGATAAATTTAATATATATATATATATATATTTATTTATTTTTAGAATATCTTTAAATTTGTGTCAAGCATTATTAATAACATACATATCCGATTTTTCTCTATACCTGTGATTAATTAAATTTCTAAATTTAATTAATTTTTCTCGATATCCGATTTTTTTTTTCATCTAAACACTATATTCTCGTTTTATCATCTGAATTTGCTTAACAATTTTTAAAACGTCCGACAACAGATTGAAGTATAACTATATATAGTGAGGACAAAACATAATAGCAAAATAATTAAGTAGAATAGTTTAAGTCATTGTTCTAAAAATTCTCGTCTACTTTTGATTAATTTTCGATTAGATTTTAAACAATCTTTCGATAATTAAATAAATTAGACGCTTTAGAAAATTACTCCACATATATATAATTATTAATCAACCAAATCGGCTAAGCCCCAACTCTTTCTTCTTCCATTTAAATCCGAAGACTTTTAAAACTAGTGGTTTAAGTATGAGTTGTCAAGTGGAAGGAATGGAAGTAGAGCAAGTGTGTCCCCTGTGCTCATCATTGATCAACATCACCACAAATCTACAACTCTTCCACCACTGAATACGAACATGGATTATGCATATATAGTTATTCCTTCTTAGGGTCCACTGATAGACAGCTAACATTATATTGTTCTCTCTTGGTGGATATTATTATCACAGAATTACAGAAACAGTGAAGAAGAAATGAGTGTGTGTGTGTGTGTGTACTCTATATATATATATAAAGTGTACTCAACCATGCATCAAGTTAGCTGGTTCAAGATTCCTTGGAGACCTTAATTAACTACTGAAAATGAAGGGAGTAATTAATCTTAATTAATTTTTTTTATTGACATAATATATAATAAACATATTTGTCTTTGAGCGGAATATTATGAGTAAAGATAAAGTCACATGGAACTGATAATTACAAAAATGGTGTCATATTTTGAGTTGAGGAAGAGAGAGGGGCTGTGTACATTACACGTGTATTTGGGCCTTTCCAGATGGATTTCATCACAAAATTAATCACTGTTAATCAGCGGACCTTAATATCAACCAGTAGCCTAATATGTCTATGAACTTCCTGGTCATACTTTTTTCTTGTTAGCCACATGTTGTTCTATTCATTAGAATATGTCACATGTATCCAATTATTTAAAAATTCATAATTCATAATTTAAATGATAAAAAAATAAAATTAAAACTAACTTATCTAAAATATTAGTTATGAGTTTTTAATTTTTTTTTATAAACATGACATAATCTGATGAATGAGTCGAACAATATTTGAGACATCCAACTCGAATTCATATAATACATCTATACGTCATTCGTTTTTTCTTAAAACGTAAAAATAAATTCACAAAACTTCAAAATAAAACACAATAGTTGCGCTAATAAAGTTTTAACTTAATAGTTAATATTAAAATTATGAGAGTTTTTATTTATAAAAAGTTTTAGGTTCAAATTTTAGCATGCAATACGCAAAGTTATTTTTTTTCTTACTCTCCCCTTTAGAGATAAGATTTCTTATTAATTATTATAGACTTAATGGTATAAAGTGTTATCTCTCTCTTAACATATATATTTCCTTCTTATTATTATTATAAAATTATTTTTTATGAAATTTGAATCTTAATTACTTAAAATTAATAATCCATCTGTCCCAAATTCTAAGACCAAATGCATATTTTTTGTTGTTCAAATTTAAAAGATCAAATACGTAAATGAATGAGAATATGTGATGTATATTTAAAGAAGAAGAGTTTTATGAAAAAAATAAATTTTATATAATATAGAATAATTCTCTTATTTTAAAAATAATATTTTTTAATTTACGTATATTAAATAATTTAATATTCTTTTTTGAAACGAATGGAATATTTTTGCAACCATTGCCGCGACCAAAAAAAAGAAAAAAAAGAAAAGGAAAATCACACAACACCCCAACAGTACGGGTGGGGAGGGGGAAGGAGCTACGGGTCCCTGGATAAGCGTTGCTTTCCCACGAGCTATTGGGACCCACAGAGAAAGACAAGACAGAAATAAGAAACAGAAGAAGTGGCTGAATGAATCCATCCATCGATTGCAGAGGCACACAGAGGGAGATCTGATCTGATCTGATCTCATACTATAATAATAATTAATTTTTATTGTTATTTTATTTGTCTTGTGCTTGCTTTATCTGCGTGCAAGCTCAACTCACATCGATGATCCATTCCCCACCTCCATGTAATCATTACCACTACTACCTCCTCTCCTCTCTCTCTCTCTCTCCCCCCGCCCCCGCTCTCTTCCCTTCTCTCTCCTCCATCCACCTCATCATCTCTCTTGTAGTATTATATATATATATATATATATGACCTCCCTTATTCATTTCACTTTGCATTAGACTATATATATATATATCTAAGCCCACCTCCCCTTTATTCTCTCTCTCTCTCTCTCTCTCTCTCTATTTATATATAGACTATACAAGTTAAAAACACAAACACTTGTCATCTTATATAAAAGAAGTATGCATGGGATGGATCCTTCAATGGCACAACACCACCAGGTATGTATATAAACTACTCAATTACTACTTGCATCATTTCTTCAAACTAATTTTCTTTTACTTATTTAATTACCTTAATTAATCATCTACAGAGAAAGATACAAGTGTATCATCTTCATGCATAAGCTTTAGTTTTCAGTTCTTTGGTACAAGTGAAACACAAGAGAGGAAGAAAATTATGGAGAGAGAATTGATTTTTGGTTTTTGATCTTTCTAGGTTTCTCTTTAGGTGTGGCTCTAGTATTCATTAAGGGGGAAAGAAGGGGGTCTAGTTTTCTTGAAGGGGGTTTTAGTGGATTTGAGATACAATCCAAACACAAGAACTTTATTTGTTAAGGTCAATTGGCCGGTGGTTAAAAATATCTATTGTGGGGTCTCAATTTTTCACGTTCATCTAAATTTTAGTAGGAAGAAGAAAAAATGTACCCAAAACGGTTTACTTTTCATGATCTCTTTCTGTTTTTGAAGAAAAAACATGTCTACACCACTTTTCCTAATTACAATTTGATCAATTCTGAAGAGATCAGTGAAATAAAATTTCCTCTCTGTAGAATCCTTCTCAAATTTTACTTGTTTTACTTCATAATTATTATTTTTCTGCCAAGTAATTGGTACATTATCTTATAATAAATCATTTTAATAAGCAAAAACTTGAATTCCCTTCAAGTTTGAACCTAATCCGTGTATCCGACCCTTGGTTTTCTTGAGATTCCAAATGAGTTTTATTTATCAATTCAATATATATTTAATAATAATTTCTCTCTCCATATAGGATATGGCTTCTCATCAAACCCTAGAAAGCATGTTGGTAAGCACAAAATCTGCACAAGACAAGAAACCAAGACCAGCAGAACAAGCTCAAAAATGTCCAAGATGTGACTCTGCCAATACCAAATTCTGTTACTACAACAACTACAGCCTCACTCAGCCAAGGTACTTCTGCAAATCATGCAGGAGGTACTGGACCAAAGGAGGCACCCTGCGAAATGTTCCAGTCGGTGGAGGGTGCAGGAAGAACAAAAGATCCTCATCATCCTCATCGTCCAATTCCTCCTCCTCATCAAAGCTCAGAACCCAAGATCAACAACCCATCATCACCACCAGTCAAATCAACCCACTTTTATCTTATGATTCGACTGATCTTTCCCTTGCATTTGCTAGGCTTCAAAATGGACAATTAGGGTTCAATCATCAAAATCATGAGAATGGTCATAATTTCTCAATGTTGGGTAACCCTAGCAATCCCCATGGACTTCTTGATTCACTCAGGAGTGGTTTTCTTGAAACCCCAGTTAATGGGTTTCAGAATTTATACTATGGGGGCAATATGGGGCATAATGATGAGGGTGTAAATGTAAATGTTGGTGGTAATCTGCCTTACGAAGATTTGATGAGTGGGAGTAGTGGTGCTACAACAACAGCTGTGACAGTCACCGCTGTGAAGCAAGAGGGGTACAACGGCGGCGGCGGCGGAGGAGGAGGAGGAGGAGCGGCGGTGGAGGGTGGAAAGGTATTGTGGGGATATCCATGGCAGATGGGGGGTGGAGATGGAGGGAGCATTATGGGTGATGTTGATGCAGCAGGGAGACAAAGCAGCTGGATTAATGGACTTGGATCTTCTAATTGGCACGGGCTTATCAATAGTCCTCTCATGTAGATCAAGGGATCGATTTGTTAGAGAGCTGATGATCTTTTGAGTTTTTTTGTACTGGACAACTTAGATTTGGCATAATTATCTTTATGTTTTGTTGTTTTAAGTAAATAAAGTTTGTTATTTAATTAATTAATCAATCAATCAATCAATTTCTTTTTCTTTCTTTGTTGTATCATTTTGTTATATAATTGATGTCATGTATAGTGCCTCTGTTCTCATACCGTGGGAATGTGACAAATTTTAGTCTTAGTTACGCAAAAGCAAACCTTTATTATAACGTGTTCTCTAACTAGGAAACAGTCTCTTTTAAATTGACGTTTACTGGGGATTATAACAAATTTTAGTCTTAAATTATTCAAATGCAAATCTTCATGATGCATGTATACTCTAATAATCAGGAAAATGTGTTAATTGATCGATTGGGTACGTAATTAAACTTGCATGCATTCAATTAATCCTCCCCTAAAATTTACTATTTTTTGCATATTATTTCTTCCGTTCGATAACTTTTTAGGCATATTAAGAATTTAAATTAAATTTTTACTTAATTAATTACCCCATATGCCAATGCACAAATTTTAGAACACGAGTCAAAAGAGTAAATAAATTTGAATTTAATTATGATAATAGGAGACAAAAAAATAATTTTCATTGTCAATTATATGAGACCGTAAGGATAAACAGATAATTTTGTAAATTATATTCGTTTAACCCTTTACAAAGATAAATGGTATAAATAATATGGAATATCCTAAAAATGAGAATGTATATTGTGGGACATCCCAATTTGAGGAGCGTAGAATCTCATTTTATTTAACAAATTCAGAAACGTGCCCTTGTTTGTAGATTGAATGTGAATGCCCATTTGAGTAAAAACAGAGATAGAGACAGATGTTTCCATAAGTCAAGCCTGAACTCTCTGAACCAAGTACAAGAAAGTAGTTGTTGGTGGAATGTAGATTTTGTCAAGGGTTGTTTGTTTATTTATTTCCATGATATCATCATACCAAGATTTCTTTATTTATGTTAAGATATATCCTAGGATTTTTAATTTCTACACTAATAGAATATTAATAAAATTGTGATAATTAATTTAGGATTTTTCCATGATAAGATATATAACCTATGATTTTATTTTTTAATATATATATATATATATATATATATATATATATATATATATTGGAATCATTTAGTTAGAATTTGGCTGTTTTCTTCTCTTCTACCAACGCAGTAGAATTTCAGTGAAAGCATGGGCACTAATTTCGAGAGATATATCCATCTGTCCGGACAGACCAAATCCAACATCAGATTTGGGGGGGCGCGAGAATATTTTTCAGTGGCCAGATAAAACTTGGAAAACATAGGTGCAAAATTTTCTAAGCTCTAGCGTGCTGTCTGAACTATCTGTTTAGTCCTTTTCTAATTCTGCTTTTTTCTTAATTAAATAGTAAATAAAAACCCTATATAGACCCCAGCTGCCGTATCATGGTCGATCGTTAATCCGTAGCAACATGGGAAAATATAATTTTTTAGTGACTGTACTTATATTTAATTTTTATATTAATTATTGTATTAAAAAAATAAATAAAGACGTTAATTTGTTTTCGAATATTTTTATATTAGTTATTATATTGAAAAAAACCCGTAATTCCCCTTTAAAAAAATTAAATGACTTAACATAATTAAGATCTGAGAAGAACGCATATGAACAAGAAACAATTGAAGATGAATCTAAAAATAAGATTTTTTTGCTCTCCATAATATATGTTTGTATTTTTTTATTTTTTATTACATTCTACAAAATAAATTTTCTATCAAAAATTTATAATTACATGTCACACACACACACACACACACACACATATATATATATATATATATATATATAAAGTTTAATTTGAATTATGTGGCACATACAAAATTACATATATAATATGTAATTAAAATATGTGAGTCACATCATTAATTTTAATATAATTGAATAGAATTACAAGTTTTTTTTAGTAGAGTGACTAATATGAAAATGTGTGAGAGTCCAGTGACGTATTTATTCGATTTTTCAGTGCAATGACTAATATAAAAATCGAGTATAAGTACAGTGACTAAAAAATTATTTTTTTCCTTACAACATGCTATTCTAGGTTTTTTATTTATTTATAAAAAAATCTCATTTTGTTCTTAATCAGATGTATATTTTAATATTTTGAAATTTGTTTCTATATGTTTGAGTATTCAATTGAGTATTTTTAGGAAAAAATTTCATGAATCGACTAATTATCGAAAATTCAAATATAATTAATTCTAAAACAATTGTATTATATATTAGACTCTCTCTTAATAGGTTCGCCTAATTAAAACACTATTTTGTAATTAGCTCATGTAGAACAGATTGCATATATTAAATAATTAGTCAATAAAATCTGGAAATATAATAAATTTTAATTTGTATTGGATGGAATAGACAACATCAAGATTTGCAAGCAACGCAAGAAATTAAATTTATATTATTGATGTGATGGAGATTGTCTCAAATTAGTGTTAGGGTTTTCACCTTAATTCTAATTAGGGCAACGTGGCATCTCACGTGGCAGGTCATCCGATCGGCCATCCTCTAGGCTTGGCGGTCCGCTTCGCCCTAAAAAGGATCGGTCCCAGCTCTCAGCATTCAGAAGGTTCAAGCTCAGCCATTGGCTTCCAAAGAGTCTTGCATTCGCCTCTATCCGGCCGGACCATCGTCGTCAGGAATTTTCAAACTGCGCGCCTTGGGCCCAGACCTTCCTACATAGCAGGCTTAACCCTAATTGGGAAGGATTAGGCCTGCTATATGGGAAGACCTGAGCCCAAGGCGCATAGTTTGAAAGTCCCTGACGGCGATGGTCCGGCTGGACTGAGGTGGGTGCAATACCCTTCGGAGGCCGATAGCCGAGTTTGATCCTTCTGGATGCCGAGAGCTGGGCTAGATCCTTCTTTGGGCGAAACGGGTCGCCGAGCCTTGAGGATGGCTGATCACATAAGCTACCACATGGGATGTCACGTTGCCTTAATCAGGGCTAAGGTGAAAACCCTAACCCTAATTTGGGATGACCTCCATCACTCTTTCCACCTCCTTTTCCTGGGGTTAGACAAATCCCTGCGTCAATCTCGTTACA
>JAUMHB010076222.1:0-12629 GCA_032359685.1 Pittosporum tobira | reverse complement strand
GGATACCTCGTATTAGAGCAAAACGAGAATGGGCAACTACCTTATGCCATGGAGAGGGACATTTAAATGGAGAGGGGCTCCCTCGGACAAAACCTGACCCATTGATGTGGATAATGTGTTCTTTCACATGAGATACAATTAATTCACTCTTTTTCTTTATATAATATAAGTAACACATTTCGATGATTGTACGTTACATATTTTAAAATAAATATTATAATAATTTTTTTTTACATAGTCAAACATTGTATTTTTAGTCATAGTTCAAAAATTTTTAAAATATAATTTCTACATAATATTTTTGTTTTTATTATTTTTATTTATGTTTATATATTCATATGTTATATATTTAATTATACTAATTATAAAAACATAATATATTAATATATTTTGTATAGATCTTAAAATTCAAGATACATAATTGTCAAAATATATTTTGCTTATACGACCCCCATTATAAGATATTGTTGCTTTTTGAATGTTAATTTGTACATTTTAAAATACAAATTAACATGAATTCATTTAACTTTTTTAAAAAAAATTATTATTAAATTTTCAAATAACTTAAGATTTTTGCAACTAAATCAACTATAAATCGAATAGAACGTATAACATAAAATTTAAAAACATTAAACATTAACATTTTGAAATTAATATATTTTTATATTTAAAACCGAATCATGAAACGGAGTACAACTGTACGAGTATGAAATATGGAGCATTAGATATGCTGACATGTAAGCATTACAGATACGGAGATAAAGTAAGCAGATAACAAAACAGATAGGAGGGGCTCAGACCTCGCAAGCACGCTTCTTTTCCTTTCTTTCATGGCACTTTCACCTTCCTGTTCTTCTCTTCACTCCTCCATATTTCAACAACCCATCAAATTATTTTACCCAATTCTACCCTCCACTTCTCTCAACCCAAAACGCCTCACCAAGAATGGCTCGCGCATTCGCGCCGCCACTGCAACTACTCTTGAATCCGCCAATGGCGCCGCCATTGGTGTAACCCCGGAGAAGCCCATCTCGTACGGACGACAGTACTTCCCATTAGCTGCTGTTGTTGGACAGGTATTCTTAATTTCGTTAGCCTTCTCACTTAGTTTTGATAGCTCAAGACTGTGAATTTGTACTATTTCATGCCAATTCTATAATGGGTCAGTATGGTTATGCTCTGACTGAAATGGGTCACTTTCATATGCTTCTTCTCAATACACCATACCGACACACATTTTAATCAAGGACCATAGAAAACTAATACTCGCAATTGATAGAATGGACACGTGAAAGTATAGAATACTTTATAGGTGCAATGATGTCATGCCCGATATTTACTATATTGTGTAGAAACAATGTGATCTTTACTGGGCAGGATGATCCTAACTCAAGGTGGAAAAATACTGAAATTGTTCATTGCAGTTGTAATCTGTATATTTTTCTCACACTGGCAGTTTGTTACATACTACTCTTTCCCGAAAAGAGCTCATAAAATGTGTTCTGGCGACCTTATAAAATTACAGAAATTTAGATAAGAACTTAATTGACATGAAATATGAAAACATTGGAAATTATTTGGTCAACGACAGAACTATGTCCAAGTATAATCCAACATTTGCTATGTAATCCTATGTAGGATTATGGACTAGAGACTTGCTTTAGGAGTCAAACTTGACTCTGTAAACATTTGAGGACTCAGGACTGCCCTTTCTCTCTCTTAAGTCCCTACAATTGTTAAGGAGCAAGACTCCCGAACCATCTTCTTGATGAGGATTTTATGTGTTCATGTCAAGAAATTATCATCCTGTGAGAAACATCCATTGCCAAATGCCAACTATGTTGAAGTTGGACCTTTACTATCCTTGGTACCTCATTTAGCCTAGCACACGTGTCCAATTTTAAGTGACTTGATTTCATATAACAATTGACTACTTGGTAATGTTGACAACTTTATGATTCTTGTGAGCATGCATGTTTCTCAAACTATGTTCCAAGATGATCATTTCAATTAAAATGAGATGGATCTGGTTTAAGATAACAGGTGAAGAGGTAGGTAGCACATCAGTACAGTAGAATAAGGGTAGGTAGTCGCATCAAAATATATTCTTGTTACAGGTTTTCTGAATTTAACCCTTTACAGGATGCTGTAAAAACTGCTCTTCTACTTGGGGCTATTGACCGCGAGATAGGAGGGATATCAATATCTGGAAAACGAGGAACAGCGAAAACGGTGATGGCTCGTGGATTACATGCAATTCTGCCACCCATTGATGTTGTTGTTGGTTCGGTGTCAAATGCTGATCCAGCCTACCAAGAAGAGTAAGGTTACTAAATATTTACAGTATTTACTAAGTTTTATTGGTCTTTGGGAACATTTTACGCACATTTATCACTAACAGCTATCCTTTCCTACCAATACAAGGTACACCAGCTAAATTCATAGATACTGGAAGACCTTTAAATAGTTTATGTTGTAGACTTTTTGTAGTGTAGCGAACAACAGAATATATCAATTACATGTCACAAAAAGAAAAATATATAAGATAATTTAACACCCCACCCTGTGTCTGGGGTGCAATCATGTTTTGCTTTCTTCAGATCCTTGCCCTCTTTCTTGAAGATTGGTGTTATAGAAAATATAATTACTTTCAACAAAACATATAAGATTTATCTATTTCGCCTCTTTGGCGTTTTTGTGTGTGTGCATGCATATCTTACTTCCTCTGATAAGTTCTTATCACAATTTTATTAAACTAATAATCACATAATGTTATGTATTACAGATAGTTTAAAAAAGGTAAATAAAAAGCCTTGACGAACAATGGCTCAAAATTGAAAATGATGTAGTACGTACTCTTAACCAATTCCTGTTAATCCATTTTGTGTATGATTGGGTTTCAACTTTTATTATACTTTCATCCTGATGAAAGTTGTAAGTTTAAGCTGTCACTTACATTGTTCCTTTTGGAATCTGAATTTTTTGACTAAATCTTTGAAGTTGGGAAGATGGACTTGCTGATAGAGTGGAATATGATGCTACTGGAATTGTGAAGACTGAGATTGTCAAATCTCCTTTTATCCAGGTAGTCCCCGTGGGAGAAATTACTTCCATTGTGACAGTTTCAACTATATTCTCCCCATCCCAAAATTAGAGTCACACTTTGACTTTCTCAGTCAATTGCGGCATCCTAAAATTCAAAATTGATATGAATTCATTCTATTGTTGGAAACAACAAATATAGTCTATTGTTGGAAACAACAAATATAGTAATCGGTACTAATTTTTAGTTAGTTTACAATAGTTATAATTGTGTCCACTAAAATCAAATAAATACGTATTGAATTTGAATATTAGGATCTTACAAATTGACTAAAAAAAGTCAGTGTATTACAAATTTTGGAATAGAGGTAGTACTATTCTAATTGTGTTTTTGCCTCAGATTCCACTTGGTGTTACAGAAGATAGACTAATTGGATCTGTTGATGTCGAGGAGTCTGTAAAGTCTGGTACAACTGTTTTCCAGCCAGGGCTTCTCGCTGAAGCTCATAGAGGAGTTTTATATGTTGACGAGATTAACCTTTTGGATGAGGGTATTAGTAATTTGCTTCTGAGTGTTTTGACCGAGGGAGTTAATATAGTTGAAAGAGAGGGCATCAGCTTTCGGCATCCGTGCAAGCCACTCTTGATTGCAACATATAACCCTGAAGAGGGTTCTGTACGTGAACATTTACTAGATCGTATTGCAATTAACTTGAGGTAAACCTGTTATCAACATTTGGTTTATATGTACTATGTATATACGTACACACATACATACATATGCTATGGACATGTTAGTCATAATTTCACGTACTCTGGTTTTAAAGAGATGATTTGGTGTATTTTAACCTTTCTTACTCTTTCCGTTGACACCCTTATTCTGCAGTGCAGATCTTCCAATGAGTTTTGAAGATCGTGTAGCAGCTGTTGGAATTGCAACACAATTTCAGGAACGTAGCAATGAAGTTTTCAGAATGATGGCAGAAGAAACAGACTATGCAAAGACTCAGGTAATTATGTAATTGGTTGAATTCGTCCCCCACAAAAAAGAAAGCTTGAAATTTTGTGTTTTTTGTTTCAGCTGGGTTTATTACAGAATGACCATAGTTTTTGGTTTTTTTACTAGACAATTGATTTGCACTTTCACACCATGCAGATTATTTTGGCAAGGGAATATCTGAAGGATGTTAGTATCAGCAGAGAGCAACTAAAATACCTTGTTATGGAAGCCATCCGAGGTGGTTGCCAGGTTCTTAAATAGAACTCTCCCTTAATTTCTGTAAACTTGATGCAGTTCTAATCAATGCATTTTTTTTTCACAGATTTTACATATAAATGGTGAAAATCAGAAAATAGTTTTATAAGTATTTGAACATGATTTTTTAGGATCTGTGTTACAAAGTAACCCATGGAATTCCTAAGAAAGATACTATGTGAATCCTGGACTTATATATATATATAGGGATGTCGTGCCTCTATGGGAATGTGGAGACTACAGTAAAATTTAACTGCTTATATATCAAGAGAGCAGGCAATATTGGATAATGAAGATTGGCTGGTTCTATAGATTAAATTATGACAAATATCTTGAATTGCATAATGGAAGTGGTTGGTGCCTCTTTGATTATATTTTTCCTGCCCCCAATAAATAAAGCAAAATATAAAAGCCTCTCACTCAACTCAAGCAATCCAAAGGAAGGAAGTGAATCTACATTGATATATATTTTTCTGATTGCATTAACAAATCTAATGAACGTCTATTCAGGGACATAGAGCCGAGTTATATGCTGCTCGTGTTGCCAAATGTTTAACTGCTCTAGAAGGACGTGAAAAAGTCACTGTGGAAGACCTGAAGAAAGCTGTAAGTATTGTTTTCTTTCATGGAATCCAGAATTTGAGCTAGAATGGTACTAGTTAAATAATTTTGACTCTCTGAGTTTGTTTTTAAATAAATTCCTCCTACATAAAATATGGTATTATCTGAAATGTGAGTAATGGTATTATTTGTTTAATTAGTTATTCCGAGGTTGTTTATTAGTAAGAAGGCTTGAACTATACGCGTATTGTTAACACATTCTCTTTGCCTTCTCCATATTTTAGTTGAAAAGAAAATAATAAAAAAATTCTAATGTTATATTTCACTGTAGAAAATTCAAATCTGTGTTGACTCAATTTTCAAACCATTTTAGGAGACCAAATAGGTTTGGAGCATTGATATGAAACGTGGTTTAATAATGAAACCAACAACCTGTCAATGTCATTGAACTCCATATACAACAAAGTTAATCTTTTGCATCAAAATGTAGTTTTACAAGTTTTGTTCAGTTATTGGTTGTCCTTCTTGTAGTTACAGAATCCAACAGAATCCCATTTTAATACTGCAAGTAACACAGGTTGAACTGGTCATCCTTCCACGTTCAAACATCAGTGAGAATCCCCCGGAAGAACAGAACCAGCAGCCTCCCCCTCCACCACCCCCTCCACAAAATCAAGAATCTGCTGAGGATCAGAATGCAGAGGAAGATCAAGAGGTTTGTTGACAAGATAAAATGCTTCATGTTGATTATCTCTCGAGTAAAAGTCATTTGGTCTTCTGTAGTTCTAAAAGATAGAGAAATGCATGTGGTGTTGTGGCTTAGTGATACAGCCAATCAAAGCATGACACATGGCAAAAATAACAGTAAAAAATTTCCATATTTCATGATGTTGTTGGTTGTGTCACTTAGCTCAAAACTACAGGCGTCTTTCTGTAGCTAGATCACAGGTGGTGAAGTGGAATTTAGGGTAAAATACTAATTAGCAAAACGTATTTGGCTCTAATTTTTACTTAAGAAGTAATGTTATTGTCAATTGCGAGCTTGCATATGACAGATGGTTGACTTTGTAATCAGGATGAAGATGAAGATGAGAAAGATGAGGAGAATGAGCAGCAGCAGCAGGATCAAATACCTGAAGAATTTATATTTGACGCAGAAGGGGGTCTGGTAGATGAGAAACTCCTCTTCTTTGCACAACAAGCACAGAGACGCAAAGGGAAAGCCGGGAGGGCAAAGAATGTAATATTTTCTGAGGATAGAGGCCGATATATTAAGCCAATGCTTCCAAAAGTTAGTTCTCTTTCCCTTGTCATTCATCTCAACCTTAAAGTGCATGAATGAGAAAGGAACGATCCAGATAAATCTGAGAAATATTTAGTTCTTCACTAAGTTTCAAATATCTTCTCTAACGAAGTTCCATGGTTTTAACTTTGAAAAGGGTCCTGTAAGGAGGTTAGCTGTTGATGCAACTCTTAGAGCAGCTGCACCATATCAAAAGTTGCGAAGGGAGAAAGATTCGGAAAAGATCAGGAAAGTTTTTGTCGAGAAAACTGACATGAGAGCAAAAAGAATGGCGCGGAAAGCAGGAGCCCTAGTAGGGTTGGAGTTTTATGCTCCATTTCTTCCTGCTTTTTACTCTTTATATCCAGTCTGGAATGAGCTTCATTCTCACTCACTCACTCCCTCCCTTCTAATTCTTTTTTTGTTCCAGCAAAAGAGTCCCATTTTTAGATATGACAGAATAAAATGACACAATGTCCTAAAGTTTAAAATCACAGATATCATGAGACCAACACTAACTAAAGAAATAGTATACTTACGGGTAAACATCGGTTAAAATTGTATCCTTAAAGATTACAATTTTTGCAAATGGGACCCTTTTTGTGGAACACTGGGATTATATATAACTTTCCCAGTGGTTCGTGCTTCTAATTCCTACAATCAATATGGAGGATCTGATGATAACATTTAGGTCAGACTCTGCATTCTCCTGTAAACCATACTAAAAGGAAACCGTTAATGATGTAGATGAAGTGAGGAATTCAAATTTGCCAAAATCTTGTAAATGTCCAAAGCTGATATGGATTCTATTTCTTAATGGCTCCGCTTGAGAAATTTGACCATATCTAATTACTTGATGGATGATGTCTCTCAATAATTGGTTTTTACATAATGTAGATTCGTGCTTTTGGCATGCACGAGGAAGTTAACAGTAGCAAATATTTGTGTGTTTAGATTTTTCCTTTTCTTTGTCCTCATTTATTTTTTGCTCTATTGTTTGACAGGTTATATTTGTGGTTGATGCTAGTGGGAGCATGGCATTAAATCGAATGCAAAATGCAAAAGGCGCTGCACTTAAATTACTTGCGGAGAGTTATACAAGCAGAGATCAGGTTCATTTTCAGCACTAAATATATTATGAGTTTTCAATTTTACTGAAGTAATGGGCAACTAGTAGGATCACACACATGACTGATGTTGACTGTCCTCCATTACTATACTTATGAGAGCGAAACCTTTGTTAATTCTTTTCAACGTAAATGATCATCAGTGGGAAGTAAATAACAACTCATACTAAAGCAATTACGACTTAGAAGCATTATGTACTAAAAAGGGAAAAAGCAAATTGTTTCATTTTCCCAAAATGTACGTGTCCATTTCTTGACATATGGTATTGCCTAAAAAAACAAGTTTTTGTTTTGCAAGAGTTTTAATAATCTCTGATCATTGTTACTGGCAACTTTGGCCAGGTCGCCATCATTCCATTTCGCGGAGATTCTGCTGAAGTTCTCTTGCCTCCTTCCAGATCAATTTCAATGGCAAGAAAACGTCTTGAGAGACTTCCATGTGGTGGAGGTTCTCCCCTAGCTCATGGTCTGACAACGGTATGCAAATTTAGCTAGATGTAATAACTGTTAGCTTCTAGGCAAAATGTCTGAAACCTTGAATCTTTGGACATCTAAGTACCGTATTTCATACTCCATCCGTTCCACAAGAAGAGTTATTTGCGAAGTTTTTTTGTTCCAATTTATGCTAGTACAAAATGATGCAATGTCCTTGTGTTCGTCATTGTAATCACATTATCATGTAAGCACCACTAAAGTAAACATACGGATTTTGTGGGTGGGCATAGAAAGAATGTTATTAATCTTTAATATATGCAAATTTGTAATTGTCACTATTTTCATGGAACGGAGGGACTATATTTTGTAGTTGGTTTTCCTTATAAACTGCTTCTGCATCTTGACTTTTGGCTCCAAATATATCCAGTTTCAAACTTTATAGTGTTACGATTGGGGACATGATCTAACAGTTCTATCAACTTGATTTTGGCTAGGCGGTTAGGGTTGGGCTAAATGCAGAGAAGAGTGGTGATGTGGGCCGCATAATGATAGTTGCAATAACTGATGGTAGGGCCAACATATCACTTAAACAATCCAATGATCCAGAAGCTGCTGCTGCTACAGATGCACCGAGACCATCTTCTTCGGAATTGAAGGTAATTTTTTGCACCAAACAAATTTCTTGCTATTAAGCTGTGGAGGACCCGATGGATTAATGGGGAGTAAATAATAATTGTTTTGTAAGTGATGGTATTTAAAACTCTTTTACTGTGTAAATTGGAGTGACCCTTGTGTTGCGTTTATTTGAAGGATGAGATTCTCGAAGTGGCTGGTAAAATATATAAAGCGGGAATGTCTCTTCTTGTCATTGACACAGAGAATAAGTTTGTTTCCACTGGTTTTGCCAAAGAGATTGCTAGAGTTGCGCTAGGTTTGTTAACTTAAAGCCCCTTTTGACTTTCTTTGTTTCTTGCTTTTTGATTAAAAAAAAAAAAACCTCGTTCTTTTGTTTCTGAATACCCCCGTTTTTTTGGTTTTTTTTCAGGGAAATACTATTATTTGCCAAATGCTTCAGATGCTGTTATCTCGGCGACAACAAAGAATGCATTATCTGATTTAAAGAACTCTTGATGATATTTGATCAACCAACTTACAGCCATGTCGTAAAATATACTTGTTTGTTCCTATATTGAGATTTTAATCATCTGCAAATTCTTTTCTCTTGGCTGATTAAGGTCTCAACTGAATTGTATCTCCTGTGCGTGTTTGTGAAGAGAGAGAGAGAATCATCCCATATGTATTTCAGTGTTGGATCTTTATACGTAGTTTTTACCACGGTCCACGGCCTACTGTAAAAATATAAATTTTACCGGATGGTAGTCTGCTTCATGCTAATTGGTACTTTCTCTTTAAAATGCAAGTGGTTTTTCTTCTTTCTTGAGGTTTGTGCTGTGAGTTTGCAGACTTTAATATTGTGAAGTTTTGTTATTCGAATGAATTTCGCATTTCAAAAGTTGAACTTGGTATAAACTATGGAGTATATAATTCATGGGTTTCAAAATATAATAATATTATTGATTTAAAAAAATTAACTTTTAATATTTCTCAAATTTAAAGTTACATGAATGTATTTCATTATATTCAATATTCAATGTAATTACAAAAACCTTGAACTAGTTAAAAAATACATTAGTTGCAAAAGAGAATAAGTATATTTAATTTTGGAGTGGTAGAAGTAACATATTTGAACCTTTTAGGATTAAAGAGGTATTGATTGTTTAATTTTGAAGTTTAAAATTCAAATGACCACATGTGTGGCTTATCTTATTTCTCATTTGACTATTTGAATTAAACATTTAAACTTCTAAAGTTGTGACGTGAAGTAAACTCTATATTTTTAATTCATCTTGACTGAAATTAAAAATTTTAATGAAGAAAATAATATTTACAAAGGTTATAAAATATAATTGGGTGTTAAATTAGAAATATTTGGAGGTGAAAAGTAAACATATGAAGGAATATTCATTTTATCTCATAACCTTAAAGATTTAAATGTCGATTTTTTTAATTTAAATGATCATATAAAAAAATAAAAGATCACAAAAAGTTTTCTGAATTTTATCCAATTTTAAACATTGTGATTTGTGACCAAATGTGTATGACTAAACACCTTTGGGCTATCTTTGCAGTTCGGATCTGACTCGAGCTATTTTTCAGAAAGGCAAACCTCCTCAATTGACCATTTGAATTCAGTCTTCCCGCCTTTTTGGATTCTCACTTGCGGACTCACAGGTATAATCTAACCTACTCCATTGATCTACTGTTCATTTTTCAATTACTAATTAGGTCATCTCTTTCATGATTATTTCTTAATTCCTCATTTCTTTGAATTTGAGGCTTAAATTATGTGGGAAGAAACTTAAATTTGAACCAAATTTTTAATATATAATTATAAAATGGGGTCATGCAAAGAGGTAAGAAATCATTGAGAGATGAAAATTTTGAATAAGGTTTAGAAGGGGAAAAGGTAAGCCAACAACACCTTGAAGCACTTGAAGGGTAGATGAACTCTCACTTATGCTTTAATCCAAGAAGAACACTTCGAATATTGGAAGAAGATAAGACTTGCTATATGATGGGTTTTCTTGGATTCTAAGGGGTATTTATAGCCCTAGGGGGTGGCCTTGAGTAGGGTGTGTAACATCACTCGTCACACCCCCCACACCCTAGGCATGAGCACTCCTTTGGACATGTCTCAAAGTGTTGCCGACCGCATGTGAGTGGCACTCTTTTCTTTCTAGCTGCTAATCTAATCCCTTAATCAAATTTTTCAGAAGCAAATATCCTCAAGTTGTCTACCCATGAATGTGAGAAATTATGCCCAAAAATACAATATTTTCTTTGATTTTACATAAATAATTCCATTGGAGAGTCAGAAGAGCTGAGAAGGAAGAACAGAGCGAAAAAAGTCAGACTAGAGCCTTGGCAGAACTCTCCCACGGAGGGGGATGGTCTATGCCCCATAACTTTTCCCTTTCTCTATTTTGCTTGTTCCCCTCCATTTCTGATGATACTTGCATTTTAAAACCCATTGCTCTCTCCCACTAAATCCTTTCTTCTATTAAAATATACACATAGCCTAAAAAAAATGGTCATAAGATGTATGACCATCTCTGAGCATTATGGGACGTCACATTAGGTTGGCTCTCCCAACACCATCGTTTCCATCCGCAAAGCTTGAACTCGAGATCTTACTTAAAGGAAACCGAGCTCCAAACTACTCGGCCCAATGGACGTTGGTAAACATACACATCACTTAACCATTTTCAAGCACCCCACCCATTTCATCTTATCTTCCTCTCATATCACCACCTTATTCGTCATTTCTCTATACCAAGCCAAGTCATTTCTCTCTACGAAGCCTAGGATTCCATGGGAGCTTTTCATTAATATCCACCTTCAAGGATTGTAAGTAAGGTAGTTTCCTCCCACTTGTAGCTTCTCCATTTATTCATGATGTCAAATTAGTGGTGAAAAGTTTACTAATTAGAAATAGGTTATTGCACTCTTGTTCAAATCATTGTTCTTTCTGCAAGATTGTGATGAATGTTGGTAGAAATCACTAAAATAATGTAGTCCATGCCCAAAGATAGTGCCTTTTGGTGGGTTTAATTGATGGTTCATGAGAACCCACTTTCTAGTGAGAAAAAGTGCTAGTTAGTGGGCTAATTTGACGGTTCCTTACACAACTTTGATTTTTTCTTGTTCTTTCTTCAGATTGGGGAATGGGTGAATTTTTTCTACGTGTCCAAAGGTGTTGGTTGACATTATTTTTGGGCATTTTCAAGAGTTTCACCCACATTATGCTACTTTCTTGAATTTGTGGAATTGTTGAAGCTATTTGCATATGTTTTTGCATTGTTGGGCTAGCAATACATCATCTTATTGGAACATCCAAAAAATTTCTAAAGCTCGCCAAAAAATCATTTGAACGAAATGATCCCCCACCCCATGCCTATGGTACGTCCACGTCCATGGGGGTGAGGTGATCATTTGGGTCTTCTTTTGTTGGTGTTTCTTGGCCTCTTAGGGCCTCTTGGCAAGTATTTAGGTTAATTTCTTGTGTTGCACATGCTACGTAGGTGAAGAATTTTGATACTTTGTGCATAATTGTACTACTTTCTTGATAATGTTGTTTTCTTGACTTTTGGTGTTGTTTTGGTCGAGTTATGATTGTTTTGGGAGTAAAGTGGGCTGTTTTGTTATTGTAGGCATATCCGGAAGCATCTCAAACCCTTGAAATGAAAGATTTGGTCAAGCCAAAATAGCCCCCGCGCGGACCTAAAAGGGGGTCCCCCCTAGGGGGTCAGATGTCCTTTTGGATTTTCTTTTCTAACTTCTTGATTGTCATTTTGGGCTATTTTGGTAAATACCTGGACTATTTTTCTTGAAATGTGTATATCTTTTGAAAGGAGAATTTTGGTTGCTTTGAGTTTCTCACTTGACTCTACCACTTTTTTCCCACTTAGTACAATTTTGGTTGAATTATATTCTTTAGAGCTAAGATGGGCTATTTTCTCCTTATAAGAACACACAGGTTCACTTGAAATGTGTTGGATGAGCTTTGTATCACCTAAAAAATTTCACCCCCATGAGTGTACATATCCATGCACCCTACGGGAGGTTATAATAGATACATTAACAAAGTCTATCAATAGATACAGTAATAAAGTATACACAAACTGATTTGTCAAATTATAATTAGTTATAATGACATACCCACCTCATGTATAGTTAAGCATCCACTAATTACAGTTTGACACCTCATGTTCATTGTTTTTGGGATATAGAGAGTACTAAAGTTATTGTAGAAAGAGAAATAGAAGCACAAATTGATATATTTGATTACATGGCAAACATATATATA
>JAUMHB010076200.1:0-12631 GCA_032359685.1 Pittosporum tobira | reverse complement strand
GTATCATCTTATGAAAATGATATAGATATCGAAGTGTGGGGAACTAGACAAAGTATGAAGAGATGACATAAATGCAATATATATATATATTGAGCATATAGCAATTTATCATGATAGGAAAACAGATCAACATACAGGTATCAAGAAAAAAGAGTAACGAAGCTACATAACATACCAAGACCTCAAAAGTTCCATAAATATTACTCCCCATTCCACAAAAAGAACCCTCATTTATTGAAGATTTTTACACAAAAGGGTACCTCTTTTTATTGATAATAGTACACAATGTCCTCAAGTTGATCAATGCAATTACACTATCATGACATTACCAATTAACTAAAACATTCATAATTTAAGGCTAAACATGGACTAAAAACAAATCCTTGATATTCACAAATTTTGTATACACGGTACTTTTTTGTCGAATGGAGGGAGTAAAAGGCAAACCTCTGCTGTAACTTTCTGAGAATTTAAAGCAACATTTGATCGGGCATTGGCATATCGCCATTGAAGATGCCTATTGTAAAGTAGTCGCAACTGATGAACATCTTCAATGTGGTTAGCGACCTTCTTTCCCTTTCTAATATCCACAATATAACTGAGTACAGATGTAGAACTGTTGGCTTGCCTTGCTGGACTGGACGGTCTTGTCCGAGATGGACCGACTCCTCTAGATGGACCAGAAGTCCTTGTTCGAGATGGACTGGGACTTCTAGAAACAGAGGGTAATAGCAGAGAAGGGGGAGTTACAATTTTAGGCTTTTCGAATAATCTTGAATAAATAACCTTGGGTATCCTCAATGAATTATCTTCAATTGGACAAGCCTCTACTTTTCCACTTCCAGCAGATGATATTTGCCTGACTGAATCACTGGCAGAATTTTGTAGGGGTGTACTCAATGAGCCAGGTATGGACAATCTCCTAGAAGAAGGTAGTGTCATTCCTGGATATAATGCACTTGAACCTTTAGTTGTTCTATTAGCAAGATCAACACTTTTACCTAAAGCATTGGATGCTACTCTTCCACCTACTCTGCTAGGCCATCCGTACTGATCCGCTGGTCGACCATGTACACCGTCCACTGGTTTAGAGTTTTCGGGTTCAGCAGGGGCATTCTTTCCTTTAAGAGGACTCCTGTTTCTCTCTGGTGTAGGCTTTCGTGAACCCGGAGGCATTTCTGACTGCTTATATACTACATTTGATGGTGGCCTCAAATTGCGATCCGAAAGGGCATGTGTAACAGGCTTTTCTCTTTTACTAATAGGAAGGGAAACGGTATCAGACTGGAAAGAAACACTGAGACTGCGCATTGTACAAGGCCATAAAGACTCTGGCATCCGACTATTAACTAACTTTCTGGATGCCAATTGTATAACTGCTGTCGTATCATGGACTGGTGTGGATGGGCTCGGTGGTGATGGTGGCGTGGATGGCCGCCTCCTTTCGGCTGATATAGCTCTCTTTGGAACCAATGCAGATGATGCCGTATCTGTTCTTGTAGTGTTTGGGGAAGGGTAACGCTTGGAACCAGTGGCTGCAGATGGAGTAGGTGACCTGTATCTAGAACTGACTTCTCTTGTCTTAGATCGGCGGGTGGCTCCATTATTCCTTTCTGCCGGAACCAATGGTGGTCTTGGGGTCTCCACTGCTGAATGCTTTTCTGATGCTTGATGTAACTCACATACATCCATCCACTCTCTCTAAACTAGACCACATTGATATCTCAATTTATAAATTAGCAGGCTTCTCATAACTCCCACATTTGATTATTGAGCTCCAATTTACAAAAAGAAGATCCTTTTCTCTGCTATAAATCTGCCACAAAATTGAAAACCAAAAAGTAAGACATGACAAATAAGGAAACAGAAAAGAGAGCCCATAAGGAATGAGAAAAATATAATTAAAAGCATGGTCTTTACAGGTAGTCAGATCTAAAGCAGTATGAATTCATAATACCTTTAAAGGATGGTATTAACACAAATTCAAGAAGATCAGCAATGACAAATAAGAGAGCTGAAAGGATTGGAAAAAAATTTCTGGAACTCCCGATCACATAGGTGTGTCCTGGTAGTGAGAGAAAATTGTAAATTAAAAGTGATAGTCAGAGGCTTAACAGATTGTAGGGTCCTACAAGTAAAGAAGCCAAAATCAAAATTGATTTACCCCTCCCACAGAATTGATAAGAATGGGGAAATAGGGGGGGACTGAGTTCCAAGAATAAGACAGAAAAGTGGTGCGCAGGATAAGACGGATTCTATATCTATCTATTTCTCTCCTTTCTCTTTTGGCCAACAAACTTTTGTCAGTCTCACGAGAGTGCCATGGTTGGCCGGGCTGGACACGCAACCTACGTTATGCGCTGTACACACGCGCACATACAAACACACACAAAACAGCTATGGCTTGTTTATTCTTCCCCTAACTCGTGAAAGAGAATTGAATGATAGTGAAATCTGCAAAAGAGAATCTCTCTTTCCTCTGTACAGAATGACTTAAAAGAGTTATCTTGGGATCAACTGGGTATCCAGGAAATCAATCACGAGGCACCCAACAGTTTATAATTAATTTTTTCAGTTCCCAATCATTAATTCAAAAACAAATTGCCAAATACCGCCTCTAATAATTATTGCAATTAATTAATACTGTATAATTCAGTAACAATACTTTAAGATGCAAATGATATAAATAATTATACAGTTATGGGAACAAACTAAGGAGACCACGCGTGGAGAGAGATCATTGTCCATCCCCATGTTTTTTCACAACTACGACTTCCGTTAAATCCTAGTACTAAATGAGTTCTTATAACTAGTGTCTGTATTTGACAGAATTTGTCGATAATTTCCCGGACATGTCGAGTATTCATCTATACTCGGAATAAGGAAGCTTCAGAAACCAGAGAGAGAAATTAATAAAAAATAGTAGTCTCAAATTGATTCAGATGAGTATTAAATATAATTGCCCAAAAAAGAAAAAGAAAAAAAAAAGTGGATTTGGGGGCAATGAATCCTTTTGTTCAATTCCCTAAAAATCTGTAACCAAACTCAGCAACATAAAAACAAATGGTAATATGAGCCTTTTCTTAAATTCATTTTAACGCCAAAACACAACTAAAAATATCTAAATTGAATTAAATTAGATGGAAAAAAATAACCCTAGCTTTTTATTACCTTCATCAATACAAACCCCACAGAACGATCATTCATTAAATCACGAACATATATATATATACACACACACACACGCCGAAAGTTTCAGTTTGAACAACGAATTTTAAATCTAACCAGGAATAAGTTAAAGCCGGCTGTCAGATGGTGATCCGGTAGATAATTTCCGGCCACTGATAGTAACTAAACTCTCTGTATATATGTTTTGACACACAGGGTAACAGATATTTTATGTATGGACGCGTAAAGCAAAACCGGAATTGGATGGGACCGGACAGTTGGGGGACGTTGATAAATGGGGAAGACGCCGAGAATTTGTTTTCGCGCCACCTACTTCGTAAATACACTCCATCCAAGAGAACTATCAAAGTCTAATTTTTTATTTTTTATTTTTTTTGACCGAACATAAAAATTAATAAAATTAAGTAATATATACTGTATTTAAATAAAAAATATATATATATATAATTTTATATAACATAAATTATTTTTTATTTTAAAAATAATTTTTTTTAATTTATGTATATTAAATAATTCAATTTTTTTTAAAAACTGCAAATTATATTATTACTTTCGTCATCATTGTGGTTATCTTTGGTTTAATTATTTAGTTTATTCATTGGGTTATTACTTTCGTCATCATTGTGGTTACCTTTGGTCTAATTATTTAGCTTGTTTAATTTTAATTTTTTAGTAAACTTGGTTACCAAATACTATAATATAATATACTGAAAGACGGACGGACGGACACACACACACACGAGCGTTGAGCCTTGAAAGCAAATTTAATTTATGCGGCTGTCCAAAACTATATAATAACCCCATCTAACAACAGTACTTTTTTAAAAATTTCCAAAATAAACATACTTTCTAATTATAATATTGTTTTACAGACCTCCTCAAAACATTATATTTAGCCTCTCCTTATTTTCGGTTTTTTGACTTTCTGATCAATTTGAAGTGCTATACATTCTATCATCTAAATCAATCTGTGCCGTCCTCTACTGTTTAGCATGTAGTGGACTTATTTATTATATATGTTAACCCAAATAGTAGTTATGTTGAAATAAATAATTATCATGTCTTATGCAATTTCAATTTATTTATTTTATTCTCTATTTTAAATTTTGTTTAACTTTAATCTAATTGTTATTATTATTATTATTATTATAATTAATAAATAATTAAAATATAATCATTTAATCAAATTAAGACGAAAGATGAGACGTATGATTTGAGTTCTGCCTCACGTTACAAATGAGTCATGACATCAAACCAAGGGCTAGCGTATCCAACGAGAAAACCATGACTTATACTTTTATTTTATATTCTTAGTACTAAACAGACATCGCAAGGTCATTGTTCAACTCCTTTGACTACTTTCTCTCACCTTCTTTCTTATGGTCAACACAGTTTTATAAAGGGGCTGAGACAAATAGTATAAGATAGTGGAGCTTAATTACCAGCAAAATTTTGTTCAAACCTCCAAAATTTTGTCCAAACCCATTTTAACATGTAAAAAATTATAACACTAGATTCTCCAAACTCAAAACTGTAATACCATTAAAATAATATGACTTAATATATTTGTATATTATTACTTTAAATGCATTTACCGTTTTATTATTTTATTAATTTATTTATCAAATTATATACTATAAACTATATATATATATATATATATATATATTATTTTTTGATTTCCTAATCTTTAAATTGTGGCACTGCCTTTGCTTTAAGCGTATAGTATTTACTTTTTATCTCATTAATAATAATTCTTAGTTGGTCAGTTTTATTATTTATGTTTATACAAGACTACTAAGAAAGAAAAATGATTAATATTATCATGGCATTAATATTGTTAATAATGTGATAATTGTCATTAGAATATATATATGTATATATATAATGCTTTATTAAGTGTTAAATTATAAGGAAAAGTAAGTTTGTAAGTTATAATGGCAAACATATAGCACGATTTCAAAGAAATTGAGTAACCTTGTGTTACACGAAATTAAGGTTGGGCAATATTTTATTTGTAGACGTTAATTACACATGATAGCGAATTAGCGATGCTTATTTAAGTAGTGAGTTCAATGCATCATATCACATCCACAGTTTATTGACCTTTCCTTTATGATGGTGCATGGACTAGGTGGTGGAACATTTCATAATTTTCTTTCCCGTGTCATAATATAATTTTTAAAATTAATTTGACTTAGTATACACTTTTATTGTCAATGTTGAAATGTAATAACACAGCGTTAAATAATTTAGAAGCCAGTCTAAGAATAAATAAATAAACTTGCAAATTGTTATTTTTAAATTATTTTTTTTTTCTATTTTCTCACATATAACCTACATTTTGATCAATTATAATAAATAATATTTTATAAGTGATATGTGCGAAAATAATAGGAAAAAAAAGAAGTAAAAATACCTTCTCCCCCCAAATTTATCATTTCAAATTATAAAGGCATTAATTTTCTAAATAAAATTGAATTAATATCCTAAGGTAAGATAGATAGATAGATAAATATCAACATTATTTAAGAAAGTGGATTGTTATCATTAATTTATTAGTGTTTCCCACGTTTGAATTTGTCCCAAGGTGAGGTGGTTGACGTTTTGAGCGCGTCTCTGTATAACGTAGGGATCTTCTACTTGTCAATTTCTTTAATATGAGTTCGTTCACACACTAACCTTCTTGTTTAAAATTTGCTAACACTAACTGTGCTCTCGAGTAACGGAAAGCGGGTGAAAAAAAGAAATAAATATTTTTTTAGATACATATTGGATATATAGCAAATACTAGAATATGTTACAGCCAATATTTCTTTGACGAGTTGGAAAAAAATAAAAATAAATAAAAAAAGCGAAGACCACCATGATGGGCAGTCATGTGCTTGAGTATGCTGACACAATTATTGTAATCAAATCATATTCCATGTCCCATTGCTTCTCCGACATGTCCAACATGCGATCGATTAATCCTTCTTCATAATTCAAATTTTGATGCGCGCTTTGATTCTCTGGAATTAAAATAATCTTGTGTGTGTGTGTGTGTGTGTGTGTGTGTGTGTGTGTGTGTTAACACCGTTTATACTTTTTTTTTGGTGCTAATATATATATGTAAGCAAGCTAGGATTATTGCAGTACTTGAAATTGGATACCATATTCATGAACGCTGGCGTTATGGGGACATCAATGGTACTTCTGGCTTCTGAATACATTGTATCTGAACATTTATCCATTTGGCCCCGTTTTATTATTATATATTTGGAAAACAAATTAGAAACATAAAGAAGGTACGTATGTATATCTAAACCAATAAAATTCAACCCTCGTCTTGTGCGGGTTCATAATCGTCAAAAAAAAATAAAAAAATAAGAGTTACTATTTCTATTTTATAATAATAATTTTTTTTTGCCTCACGTACAAATGTTAAGAAAATTATTAAATATAATAACTTTATAATTAAAAATTTGACGAAATTTTGTCATTGCATGTTCATGTCAAGTTGAAAATAATAAATACAAAAATTGAAGATTTATTGAAAAAAAAAATAAGAGAGTGAGAGAGAACGAGAATAATAGGATAATAAATATTTTATCTTCCTAATAACATGCAAACGAAAATTATTAAAGAAATACAAAAATTCTTAAATCGTCTATTATTTTAAAATAAATAGAGAATGTTTCGAAAATAATAAGAGCTACACTAATCATAATTCTTTTCTTAGAGAAATATAACTAACATGCAAATTAATATATATATATATATATATATATATATATGATGTAGTCGTAATGGATTAAAATGATGCAATGCCTGCTAAGAAGATCAATTTAATTGGATAATAAAATAAGCCCATGTATAGTCGCACAGTCCGTTGATCCCAATATTGCGATTCAGGCTATCAAGCTATCTTTTCTTTTTTCACTTTTTTCCTTTTTCTGAGCAATTACAAATTGACTTTAAACAGTGTATGTGTAGTAAGATACACTGCCAATCACTCAAAGTATGGATGGGGCTAGTTTCAAATTCAAACTCGACTCTTTTAATATTTAATTTGAATTTGTTAAAAATTTAGTTTAATTTAATTAATTAAATTTAAGCGCAGTTTGGTAAAAATTTGATAATATTAAATATTTTTATATTATTTATAAAATAAAATAAAAACTCGAACTCGACTCGTTAAGAGTTGTATAAAAAACTAATTAAAATTAAACAAGCGGAGTTCGGATCAATAAAAAATTCATTTAAATTAAAGCAGCATAATTTGAACTAAAAAAAAAAGAAAAAAAAAACTTATTTAATTAAACAAACTGCGGACTAGTCAAACTCGGCTGCTTTAACTCTCATAACTCAAAGTGAAATTGGGAGAGTAACAGCGACTTTATATTCTATAATGAAAACATGCAGACTATGAATCGATCAAGTATTTTCTCGTGTAGAACTGATTAGTACGAACATAGTTTGACATTGATGGAAATAAGTCAATTGTCCAATTAAATGGTCTCGAGTTCGAGTATTTGATTGAAAATATATGTGGAGTGTTTTCTCATACAGTTTGTAAATTTGACCCGGCTCGAACCGGATTAGTCAGAATAAATAAAAGACCCAAACAAAAGTGGAAAACAACAAAAAAAAAAAAAAAAAAAAAAAGAGTGTAAAACTAATTAGTGCGATAAGAAAACCTCATCAAATTTTAAATCTCATTTTGGGAAAAAGACGTGGGCTCTCATCATTCTGTCGCGTTTAGTAGTCATAATATGAAGAAGGCTCACAATTGGGCCGGGTAACCAAGCCTTAGGCCCTCAAATTGATTTAGGTTATTGTCACGACAACGATAATCCTGGATTGAGCCCATTAATTTGTTTCAATTTTCTTTTGTCTTTAAACGGGAGTTTCTTTTCTTTTTGAGCGTACAAGGTTTAATCATTTTATCAAACTCTAAATTGTGCACGGATGATCAAATTCCAGTCCTGTTTCGGAAATACTATATTCGTCCTAAAAAAAAATAACCCACACTTTTATGACATAAATTTTAAGACGTTTTAAAAAATAAAATATATATATATATTATTTACGTTCTTAATATATTTCTATATCATATTTTTCAATATATTAAATATATAATGTATAAATATATTTTTAAAACGTATTAAAATTTGTGCAAGAAATGTATTAAAAATCTTGGTAGGTGACGGAGGGAGTATATAGTTTCGTTTTCTTCGCATCCAAGTCAAAAAACTCCTAATTGTACAAAGGATCAATTAGTCCAATACTATTTTGGAATAATTCATTTATACACCAAAAAAACTCCATCATTTAGAGCCGCGGTTTTTGCGTTTTCGTCAGGATCAAGAGAAAAATTATACAAATATGATCGTGATAAGATCATTGTTTGGTTTGGGAATTGTCTTGATGAAATTGACGGGTATAGTGAAGTTACTGGATTGATGGAGGTTAAAGATTTGGAATTGAAATTACAAGATTGTTGCTCGATTTGTCTGGAGGAATTTGAAATTTATGCGAAAGTAAAAACTCCTTGTTCACATATATTCCACAGATATTGCGTTCTCCGGTGGTTGCACAAGTTTCCTTTGTGTCGCTCGATTTGTGTTGCCCAAGTGTAACATGAAAGTTTATTTTTGTAATTCTTTAAATTTAGTAATTGAAAATAATTATTTGCATGGTGTTGTTTGGGAACCTTATTCAATTTAACCTTATATGATTTAATGTGCATGACTACTGTTAAATTTGGCAATTTCTCTTACTCTTAAATTTTTTTGTTGAAACCAATAAGGTCTTAGCCAGTCATAAAGACTGAGATCTTGATATTTATTACTTGTAAAATATTTTAGGTTCGAGTTTCACGTACGTAGTATACGGAATTATTTTATCTCTTGTTAATTTAAGTGGAGATTTGTTCTCCGTCTTTGATAGAATTATCCCGTTATTGGAATTATTTGACCCACTATTATAAATTTAATGGAACAAATTTGTATTCCCCTTATCATATGTTATTAACTTTGTAAAATTCAATTTATTTTAATTCTAATCCATTTATGTTAATTCAAATTCATCCATTTGCTATAAATAAGCATGACGCATGTTAAGACAATAGCAACAAATTCAGAGGAGACATAAATAGTAAATGTTTTACGAGGAGACATAACTAGTAAATGTTTTACTTAAAAGACAAAACTGGACAAAAAAGAAGTTGACTCGATCTGCCCTGATGTTGACCCAATGATTGAAAATTTCTACCAATGATACGTTTAACCAAATAAATCGATATTGTTAATGTTTGATAATAACGTTAAAAATTTATGATATTTAAATATAATAAAATATTATATTTAGTAGAATGTGATATATTAAATTTAAATTTAAAAAATTTAGTTTGCAGTTTAAATTTAATTTTAACAAAAAATTAAAATTAAATTTAAACTGCAAATTACAATTTAAAAAAGGCTACCAAACAAGCCCATTATATCCACCCAAGTTCAACCCGACAATTTTTTATTTTATTTTATTTTTTCCAGATTTCTTCCTCCTACCATTACCACTACTACTCGGCATTACTGAGTTGATAAAGTAGACCAAACGCAAGCTTTCATAAAGTCCATGTACTCTCATTAAACCATCTCACCTGTTTCCACTTTGAACTCAAACGGAATGCTTCTTTACCCAATCAGCTGTTTTCTTTCTGATTTATGGGTTGGATCGATAAATGACTCGTTTGGTACAACTTATTTCAAATTAATTTATAAATTATTTAATAATTAGATTATTGAATAAATAATTATTTTTATTTGATTAATTTTTTTAAAACAGATTATTATCAGAATAAGTTAAACGAGTGTTTGACAAATAATTTAAAATCTTAAATTATTTTAAAATTTATTCTCAAAGCGCTTTTATGTTATTAAATTAGCTTTTCGGTCCGATGCTTCCACTTAGGTTACACAATTTATGCATAAATATAATTATCTAAAATTAAATCTTTAAATTTTTCATTCACGTTACAATATTTCAACAACTTGTTATTTTTAATTGTTTTTCGTATAATCATAAAAATATTACTATTCACTATTGCATACATTCTTACGAATAGTTAATAAACTAAATATTATTATATGAACCAACAGGCGCGCGCGCGCGACACACATACATATATATATACATATATATGTATATATCATAACAAAAAAACATATTTCGGCCACGCGTATACAGATATACGTCGTGCGTATCTCAATCCAGCCACAATGAAAACAACAATAGTTATCTTCCACCATTCTTTTCCCAAACTACTTCAAAGTTCAAACCTTTTCTCTCGTCTTTTTCCACTTTCATCGACCTAACTCTACATAATTGAATTCTATCAGCTCGAAAATCAAACATAAATGGACAAATTGAAGATATTTTTATCATCACTGGACGAGTGAATAAAGACCAGCGGATCCCAAATGAGCAGAATAATCAGCTCGAAAAATGAAAGAAATCCTCCAATCCCCAATTCCCGAATTCAAAATCGTTGACGAGGCCACACTAGAGACTATGGAGGAGTCCAATTAGGGCTTGAATTTACGAATTTGCGTGATGATCAACAGCGAATAGTACAACATAATGGAGATCGTAAAGGCGATTAAAAAGAAATAGTGAGCAAGAGCAGTGTTAGCCAAGTGACAGATCATTCGGGTGCTGGCCTGAATCGGAGGAGACGACAATAAATTGGTAGGGTGGGGTGCGATTGATGAGAGAGAGAGGGAAAGTGCGGCAAGTTAGGAAAGGAGAAAAAGATCGTTGGGTGCGATAATGGAAATTAGATCAATTGTAATTTTCATAAACAGTGGAGGGTAAGATGGCTTTTGCAGTCAAAAAATTATTCAACAGTAAAATTAAAGTTACACGAGGAAAGCTTTTTAGTCCGATTATTGCTTGTCAATAATCAGATTATTTTAAAAAGTTGAATCAAACAGCCATATCTCAAATTATTAGATTATCATAGTCAAACGATGTATCAAATGATTCATGACAAAATAACGATTGACACTGCAAATTTGAAAAACATTTGTTACTCATTACAAAAAATGGCGAGAAGACATTAAGCCGTACAATTCGTTTTGTAGTAGCGTTGAGAGATTATGATATTCAAACGCAGTAAAATATTATATTTGTTAAACTGTGACAGATTAAATTTAAGTTCAAAAAATTGAGTTTGCAGTTTAAATTCAATTTCAAAAAACACTTTAAATTTAAGTTGTAAACTGCGGTTTAGTGAGTTATCACTGTAGTTACCAAACATGCCATAGTGGATCGAGGGGGTCAACCCTAAAACTTGCGAATAACACTATAATTCATTAATAGATCATTCTAAATTTTAGTTTTAGTACAAAAATTTATATATAAAATCAAGTAGAATATGGTAATATCATATTCAACTCATTTAACTTGAATCTACATAATTTTATAGTTATACTCTCGTAGAAATATGTCCACTGGGCCAATTTAGGGTCTTGTTGGTCAGATTAATAATTGTTACAGGTTTGTTCAATTCTAGTTTCTAAGGAGTCGAATTGGGTCCGACTTGCCACCCCCTCATGAGTCCATCGAAATCAAACCCAAAATTGGACCCAAAAATCATTTTATGGTTTGGGTGGGTTGAATCCGAGTTGAGTTAGGGTCTGAATTGGGTTGACCTGATTGTTTTAAAAATCTTTAAATTTCAAGTTAAATTATTAGTTATGATTAAATGTGGCTTTATTAAGTTAATAGTACCCATTATATAATTACTTTGCATTTTATAAATTAAATATTTATTATTTGATATTATGTAAAGCTATATTTTGCATAAAAATATTAAAATTATCATTGTTGGTTTGGGTCGGGTATGCTCCTGACTTCACGATTTATCTGGATCGGACTTAAAAATTTAAACCCAATTAAAATTCAATTTAAGATTGAATTAACGTCGAGTCAATTCCATATTATGTTGGATAGAGTCAGGCTTATGTTAAACTATGTCAATGTAAGTCGATTTGCTTTAGGTCCAACATCTCTACTCCCATGCATATTGTTCCAATTATATATAATTCAAATAAAATTCAAATAGTTCAGTATATATACATACATACATATTCAAATAATTAGGGGTTATGTTTTCTTTTGTTTCAATTATACTTATTGCTTTATTTATATTTGCAAGTGTAAACATATAAATAAAATAAAATAATAATAAATTTGATATAAATTAGTTTGTATTATAATGTTTAGAGTCCTTGATAGACTTGAATTCATACTTGAAGAGAAAGTTCGGAAACAATTAAAAAATATCTCAGTTTGATTCAAGTAAGAATTTGATAAAACAATAAAAAATTAGTAAGAGAATAAGAAACAAAAACTTCTCAAAATACAATAATAAAAATAGTAATACAACCTATTTTAATAT
>JAUMHB010076167.1:0-12633 GCA_032359685.1 Pittosporum tobira | reverse complement strand
TTATTAATATATCTAATTATAGTTAATTCTCAAATATCTGAAGATACTATTATACTCCATCCGTTCCATAAAAAGTGGTCTAGTTTGAATTTTTGGTCAAATTGACTAAATTTTAAATTAATAATTAATATATTTAAAAAAATGAACGTTAGATCTAGAAGTACACTTGATGTAATTTCTAATGATTATAATTTTGTCGTCTATCTATATATAGATTAGTAGTAATTTTGATTTGAAAAATGATTAATTTAACTAAAAAAATCAAACAATACCACTTTTTATGGGACGGAGAGTATTAGTTTTGTATTGTATGGCAAATTATGTCTAAGATTTATAAACCAAAAACATACTACATATCCAGGTCAGTATGAAAAGTCAAGTAAAATATTACGTCATCCGAGGAAGATTGTATTAAATTTGTCGACTGTGTATCTTGAATTTTAATATATATAAAAAATATATTAAAATATTATATTTTTAAAATATATGAACTACATCTAAATATATAAAATATAAATATACATAGAAGAAACTTTTTCGATAAAGATAAGTATTTGTCAAAATTTATTACAATCTTTTCTTTGACTGAGGGAGTAAATATAATAGATGAATATATATAAAAAACAATTGACTACAATTATTTATAAGAGCTGTAATTATTACTTTGGGTTGAGAACAGGTAACATTCATTTCTTAACATTATTATAATATTTTTTTTGTTATATATCACTAAATTGTTGTAACATAGTGTAACTATTTATAAAGCTATTCAGATATTTAGGTTCAATTCCCACTAATGACTATTTATTCAACAAATATAATAATAAAGAAACCCATATGTTTAATAAAATAAATATAAAATTATATTGATGTGATTTGAGCAATAGTGATTATAAAGAGACATTATATATGCTCTACTTTGAAGAATAAAAAACTTATTCCAACTTGTAAATTTATTAAGACACATTATAATAATAAATAATAATTAATATTAGTATTCTAATAATACTTTAACAACCTCCTTATGCTGAAGTCATATAACAATATCTTTCAATTTCTTACACAAATTTAACTAAATTACTAACATAAATAATTGTAGTAAATAACTAGGCTCGAAACCTAAATAATCAAGTAGATAACCAGAACACTAATAGAATGTGTGATAATGATCAAGTAGATAAAGCAACCAATAGACGTTGGGACTGAGTGGAAGGAACTCTGCCCCCCGTGTACAATATCTCGAGTTCGAACTTTGTGCACAGCAAAAAAAAGATGTTAGGAGAGCTCCCCCTCTTATGGGTCGGACATAAGCTCGATTCCGGATTAGTCGGATCCCAAATGAATTACCGGACATTTAGAGGGAAACTAAAAAAAAAAGAAGAAGATAAACAGAGCAATAACACAACGATAACCGTATCGATAACTAAAGTGAGAATGATAACAAATTAGAACAATAACAAATCAATCACAGGAGCTTCTTCTCCTCTTGAAAATTTTCCAATTTTCTCGAATTTGTTAACCAAAATTTTGAAAAAATTAAATTTTCTTACCATTGAAAAAGTTATACATGACTTGAGACCACACAATATAGTTGATATTATCAATAACAATTTTAATGGATGACTATATATTAAATTTATCCATTATTATCTTAGAATATATCAATTTTCAAACAAAAATCGAAGAACATTAAGCAAACAATACTATAGAAGCGCACTTTGACAAATTGTATTTTAATATTGAAAAGATCTTATCCAAATTAACTAGGAACTGATCCACATTTTTAAATAAATGACTTAAAAAGTTGTAATTGGGCTGATGTATAACGAATCGATTTTACTGAATCGGATATAGACCAAAAGCATGTGACGGTGGACTGTTGTGGCTTAAAACAAAGTGCGAGGGCGCGTCGGGGCTCCAAATTTGATATTATTTGATTCAATATATTGATTCGTAATTCCAACACTTCCAATGAAAATGAATAGTCGAAATCATACTACCATTGACCAACTGTAGTAAGGATACTTGAACAAGTTTTTTGGCGGTGGCAAGCGTTACAGAACATCTCAGAACAAATAAAGTCATATATTCAACAATATAAACATGAAATTATGTTGGTATGTAGGTTTGATAATTTGATCCCATTATGATGAGATCTGACTAAACTCGACCTTAATGGGATGAGTATGAGAAGTATAATTGGAGAACGGGGTGAGTAAGAAAAAAAAAAGACTTCAAACCCGATAGCATTTGAGACGGATATGGAGAATAGTTTCTCTTATCCCAAATTCACCCCGATCACATATTTGCATATATCATTTTTATATTTATTGTTTTAGTGTATATTTAATATTTCTAATCGTAAATATATACATACATACATATATGTATGCAAGTATGTAGATGTATGTATGTATGTATGTATTTATGTATGTGTCTATGTATGTATGTACACACACACACACACACACACACACACACACATATATATATATATATATATATATGTTTTCAAATTTAGTAAAGGTAACATAATAAGTGGGATATATGGATTATGATATTGAAAAAAAATAAATTCTCAAGGTTGAGTGACGTGGGTATGGGGTTCATGTATGGTAATAGTGTTTAACGGGACGGAGCAGGTATAGGAGACATAAATTCTAAACAACATGAGAATGGGGTGGGAGTATCCTCCATCATATTCGACTTATTGCGAAACCTATTGGTATGACTTATTGCATTTACAAAGAGATAGACTTGACCTACTTGAGGACTAAAAAACCTATCCCAACTTAAAAACTAATTTAGATACCTAATAATAATAATAATAATTAATATTATCATTTTAATAAGATTTTAATAATACTTTAACACTTGTGTGTTTCTATATATAATACATATAGTTTTCAAACCAATTATAGAAAAAAATTATATTATTTTGAAACTTAAAAATGTCTAAGATTGACATCATAAATTCTCGTATATTTTCAAATATAAAGTGTAATAAATGATGGAGACAACTATAAAATTAAAATATTATAAGTTTGTTTGTTCGTTTGTAGATAGTACAATTATAACTGTATTAGTTATTATAGTTGATACAACTATATCTGTTTGTGAAAATTTAAAATCATACTCGATAACTTATGATTAATGAAGTTATAATATAACTGTTGTTTTGTTAAAATTACCAACTGATATGAAATAAAATCACCAAATATTAATTATTATATTGTGTTGATATATGTTGTTATATTTTTTATTATTAAAATATAAAATTTTAAATTGATATCTTAATATGAAGAGTGTGCCCTTTTTTTTTTTATTGAGTTGGCGTAAGTATTTTCTTAAATTTTATATTGTAATTATTTAATTAGACGAAACTTTATTTAGTGTCATTTATAAGAAATACTTGTCTTATTTGTCTCAAATATGTGAATTAGTCTTATTTTTTAATAAGTTTTATAAATCTAAAAATATATTAGATACTATTAGAAAATATTTATTCTAAAATTTATATGTTAATATGAATAATATGTATATTTTTCTATTGATTTTTTAATTATTTCAATTTAAAAACAGCATATATCAAGAAGAACAAGTATTTAATTACATATTATGTTGAAATTTTATCTCTTAATATTACTAAAATTTTAAGCTAATTAAGAAAAATATGATAACTTCTAATATATGAGATTATACCACCAAGTTTTTAATGTGTTATATTTCAATTTAAAAAATTGTTTAAAATTACTTTTGAATTATAACTTTTAATTTTTCAAATATGTCTTAACTATGTGTTTCAAACTCAAAAATTCATAAAATCCTACAAACACCGCTAATTCAAACATGCATTATCAAATTTATTGGGATAAATATGACGGGAAAGTTTGTCAAATACTCCCATAAATATTCATAAACAAACTGACGTGAGAAAATCTGACTTTTAATGCATGAAATATGAGTAAAGAATTAGTGACAAAATTGGGGAGTTGCATGATTAATTAGAGGTCAATGGGAGTATTAATTGCATGGAGGGGGTAAAATAGTAATTTCACAAGAATGAGAACCAAACTGCCACTGAAATCCAAAACGCCGAAAAAGCAAAGCTGACCTACATGGGCCGGCTTTTAACTATATTTAGCTGGACAGACAAAACCAACTTATTATCACCGTCGTCGCTATCTGCAGCTGTTACTGCCTCTCTTTTCTGCTTGATTAATTTTTCCCATTATTCTATTCACTCCCATCTACTTTCTCTCTCTAAATCTATATTCTCCTTTCTCTCTCTATATTTATATCTTTAAGTAACTGATTTTTAATAGTATTGATAAGATTGTAATTAATTTTCATTATACTGATCATATTTAGATGAGCCGTAGTAGATAATCAGTAGTAATATGATGTCACATTATTCATTTTCAAATAAACTTACTATTATAGCGTTGATGTAATTAATTGTTGTTCTGAAAAACATGTTTAATTATTATAGAATATGTAATAGAAGAGACTCGCAATAAAATTTTCAGATTTTACGAGTATTATTTTATCTATAATTCACGTCTGACCGATACTTACCTTAATCAGATAATAATTAACTTTCAATAAATAAATAAATTTCGTTGTGATAATTAATGTATTATGATGTTATTATTATTCATAGATACACGGCCAATAATAAATTTTTGACTCAATAATATAGTGCAACATCATATGTGCTACTCTCTCTAGACCATTAAAACTTATTAACTTAAATTTTCAAGTTAAATTCATAGTTTTGAAAATTAAAACTTTCTCTATTTCTTATAAATATATATATCAAGATTATAATCATGAGAAATTAAATAAAATATATTGTTAACTTTAATATTCATGAGTATAAAAATTTGAATTAATATATTTAATTTAATGCTAAAAAAGAAAACTTAAACAAAACCCATTTTCATGGGAGAACAATCAAATTATTACTCTATCTACCATTTTTTCTTCACTGACAGGTAGGAAACCAAGTGAGGTGGCCTAGTTTGATGGTATTTAATACCTTTCTTATTTCTTCACCAACAGGGGAAAGAAAAGTGAGAAAAAAAATACTCAAAAAGATTCCACAGCTAAAAAGAAAGGGGATTTTTATTTATTTCGGGGCTGTGAGATTGACAGGCAGATCCCACCGAAATAAATTAATAAATTCACCATACGCCCATCTTCATAAAACCCACAGAATTCACCATCTTGATATATACATATACTGCTACTATACTATTTTTATTTTTTTCAGCTGTAATTGCAGCTTTCTTTCTTTCTTTCTTCTTCTTCAACAGTCTCATGATGATGCAGCAAGGGGGCCTCACAGGAAATTCCAGCGATACCCCTGCCGGAACGAGTGAGGCCCGTGAGCCCGGGGGCAGTGGAGGCAGTGAAGCGGGTGGTGTTTTTGAGGAAGACAAAGGAAGAAGTGAAGAAAGTGAGAGGAGCTCCGGCGGAAACCGGTGGCCTAGGCAAGAAACAATTGCCTTGTTGAAGATTCGGTCGGATATGGATGTGGCCTTTCGGGACTCTAGCCTAAAGGGACCATTGTGGGAAGAAGTTTCAAGGTAAATAATTAAATTATCGTCGTTAGAAACAAAATCTGAACTTAAATTTAAGAATTTTATTTGAGTTATGGTAGAGATCTGTGGATCAGAATTCTACATAATCTTCCTTTTTGGCCTATTGGTTCAGTATGTTCTGCTTGTTTCTGAAAATTTTACTAGTTTCACTGAATTTAGATCTAGGTTTTGACAGTTTTATCCTTTGTACGTTCATTTTCGAATTTTCGCATGAGAATTTGGATGAGTTTGATTGTAATTCTTATATTTCAGGTAAGTATGGAGGCAAATAAATCATTTCTTTCAATGCTTTTAATGTGTTTGCCGTAGAAAAGGAAAAGTAGTTAAATCTGGATTTCAATTTACTTGTACATGTCTTAAAGGGCTACTTAATTACTTAGCCTTTCTTGGTTCACCTTTATTAACTTTCCGTCAATTCACATGCTTATTTTATGCATTAATGTCATTAAAGTTTGTTTTATTGATGAATTCTATAATAAGATAAAAACAAATCTGGTGTTCATCTTTGTGAACTGTTGCTATCAGGAAACTCGCGGAGCTTGGATATCACCGAAACGCCAAAAAATGCAAAGAGAAATTTGAGAATGTGTACAAGTACCACAAGAGAACCAAAGATGGCCGAACTTCTAAACCGGACGGCAAAACCTACCGGTTTTTCGAGCAATTAGAGGCCCTCGACACTCATCTTCCTACACCTTCATTGTCTTCCTCAGTGAGACCACAAGCTCCAATCCAGATAACAACAATGGCAGCACCGACAATGCTAGGGAGTACAACTCATGCCACAACTCCGATTGTAACAAATATTACTGTTCCATCAACACCAAACCCTATAACAACAACTCATGTGTTTCAAAATAATGTTGTCCCAATTATGAATCCAAGTTACCTCTCATCTCAACCTCCACCCCGGGCAACTGTAACAATTAGTGCATCTGTTCCATCTATTAGTGCAATTCATGCGAATGTAGGAGAAAGCCCCTTGTCCATTTCGACATCTTCATCTACTTCGTCAGACGAAGAGCCTGAGAAGAGGCGGAAGAGGAAGAGGAAATGGGAGGATTTTTTTGGGACGTTGATGACGCAGGTGATTCAGAAACAAGATGAGTTGCAGAAAAAGTTTCTAGAGACACTGGATAAAAGGGAAAGCGAAAGAGTGATGAGAGAAGAGGCTTGGAGAGCTCAGGAGATGGCGAAAATGAATCGAGAGCATGAGCTTTTAGTCCAAGAAAGGTCAGTTGCTGCAGCTAAAGATGCTGCAGTTATTGCATTTTTGCAGAAGGTAACGGAACATCAGAATCCTCAGAATCCAATTGTTTTACCACAATTGCCGCAAATTCAAGCCAATGTTCAACAAAATCCACCACCACCACCCTCAGCAGTTACACCACCACCACCCTCAGCAGTTGCACCACCACCACCACAATCATCTCAACCACCACAACAACAAGTATCCGTTACAGGACCAGCACCAGCAGTAGCTCCACCACCAGCTCAACCACCACCACCAGTTAGAAGTATGGATATTCAAACAGGTAATAATGCGGGAGATAACTTTCTATCTCCAAGTCCATCAAGATGGCCTAAAGCGGAAGTTCAAGCTTTAATTCAGCTTCGAACTACGCTTGACACCAAGTACCATGAGCTCGGACCCAAAGGCCCGCTTTGGGAGGAGATATCGACCTCCATGCGTAAACTCGGGTACAACCGGAACGCGAAGAGATGCAAAGAGAAGTGGGAGAACATCAACAAGTACTACAAAAAGGTGAAGGAGAGCAACAAGAAGCGACCGGAAGACGCCAAAACCTGCCCGTATTTTCACCAGCTCGAGGCTTTGTACAAAGAGAAGGCAAAAAACGAAGGTAGTAGTTCATTAAATCCGGGACTCATTATTAGGCCGGAGAATCCAATGGTTCCGATTATGGCTCAACCAGAGCAGCAATGGCCTCAGCCACAGCAGCAGCAGCAGCAGGAGGAGGAGAACCAGCAGCAAGATTTGGTAATGGAGGAAACTGAGAACCAGAAAATGGGACAAAATGATGATGATGACTATGAAGATGTAGATGACGACGAGGAAGATGATGAAGATGACGGAGCTGGGTACGAGATAGTAACAAACAAACAGCCATCTTCGGCCACAGATAGGAGAGAGTGAGGAGAGAGAAAGCTAGAGAGAGAAACAGGTAAAGGCTGTTTTTATGAGCGAGCTGAGCATTAGAATGTGGGACAGATTGCAGACCGACGGACGGGCGGAAAAGGCAAGAGAGATGTGGGACAGATTCCGGTGGGACGGAAAGGGAAGGTGGTGAAAATTTTGAAAGATTACAGAGGGAAAGCACATGGGGGATGTAAGTCTCTAGTGGTAGAATATGTTTGTTATATTTTTCAATTTTTTTATTTATTATTTTGCTAAATAAATAAAGTAGGGGATGGGGATGGGGATAAGAGAGAGAGAAAAACAGATTTTCAAGAATAATTAATAAATGGATAGTTGCTGTATTTTTCAATCTTTTAATTTTTTTTTCGTGTGGTGTAAATGTCAGAAATGGTTACTTGTGATTTGTTTCTTGACTAGTAAAGAATAGTTTCATGTTTTCTTTATTTTGATTATGTGCAATTAAATTGTACAGATGTGTATACATGTCTGTTGGGATCAGTAATTAATTATTTTTTTAAAAATATCTACTATATTTAAGTTCTTACTAAAAGTAAAGTCAGATTTATTATGTATAATTTTATCCCTCTAATAATTTCACCGGTCGTCGGTGGCTCCCCATCGTGCGCACATGAATGCATAAACTTTACTTTGAGTATCCCCCCAACTTTTACAAATATATATATTTGCGCGCAGGCACGGAATGCAAATATTTAAAATAGAAAATAATAATTTAAATATTTTCTTATTTAAAAAAGAAATGTTACTTGAGTTTAGCTATTTTAGGTTTTTGCAGTCGTAGAAAGAAAAGGGAAAACTATTTGGACTATGTACGGCTCCTTTGTTTAAGGTCGTAAATAAAATTAAACGGTTCGAAATTTATTTGAGATCGCTCGGTTAAAAATTCGATTTGAGCTCAATTTGAAATATTAAAGAGTAGAATATGAACACATTTTAAAGTTCGATAAATTATTTGAATTTTATTAAATTATTTTTTTGTATTGATGTTCGATGATATTCGTTCAAAAACTTTAAATTATTCGGGCTCGATTCGTATTTGGTCTTGATTCGATAGCTAAACGAGACATACACAAATTTTATTTCAAATTCATTAAAAATACAAAAAAAAAATTTAAACACATCAATATTCGATTCAATTCGACTCATTTACACGCCAACTTTTATTAATATTTCCTGTGCATATATTAGCTTAGGGTGAGCAAGAGGACAACTAGCTAATCAAATTGCAAAAGTCCCTTGCCCACACTTCACATTAATAACTTTAAGAAGGGTCCTACCATAAGAGCTTGTAACTTCAATATATAATAATTGAAGAGAATTGTTATGCTTTTTTGATTGTTATATTTTTTGAATCGAAATCTCACTCGTAAAGAAAATAAAAAAAATAATATATTATAATTATGTTTAAATTAATAATTTTTATATTTTTATATTTATTAAAATAAAATCAGAATCAAATGATATGTCACTTTGACACAATTAAATTATAAAGTACTAGATATATAGGTAGAAGTTACAATTATATTAGTATGAATAAATATCTCCTATGTTGACTTTCAACATCTCCACAATTTGGTCATTATTGTAGAGTACATAATCATCATTGTAGTTATAACCCCAATCTTAAAATAGTGATCCCTAACTTTGATGATTTGTGACAGCCAAATTATAAAATTGAAGAACTTTGATGAATTGCTACAGTAAGTTTCATCACCATGGTCCATCTCATTCGACTAGTGAAAGCCACTAAATGATTTTGTCCACTTTGTTGGAAGACTGTCCATTTAATTTGTGGGTCCACAAATTGAGTGGTGGAGATCTATGGATAGGGAATAAAATTTGCAGGTCAATAGTATAAGAGTATATATACATACACATATACGTGGGAAAAACAAATACAGTATATGTGGCAAACATTAGTTGAGTTTAAAGTAAAAAAACAGAGAAATTTATTACTTTTTTGATAATTTTATGAAATGAAATTTAATATTGTATGTATTGAATTTCTTTTATATTTATATAAAGACATCCATACATATACAAAGATATATAATACATACATATAAAAGCGAGATACACTGTCTAATAAAAAAACGTTTAAGCTCCCGTTACTATCACACTTGTGCCTGAAAAGCCTTATCTTCTCTATGTTTGAACTTATCGATACGGTATGTTGGAGGGAGAAGGTTTTTTTTCTTTCATGCCACTGGTCTGGTCTGGCCTTTATTGACTATCATGTTATTAATCAATTTCACAAAATGGGCCAACTTGTACTTCCCATATATATATATATATATATATATATATCATGTAAGAGTAAAATTGATGACCTTTATATTTAGGATTCCACCCCCCTATACATGGTTACCAAATCTGTCTACAGGTAGAGAATTCAATGATTTTTCAATTATTGAGGGAGAAACTTCGTGGGGAGTAATTATATATACTAGTCATCATTGCGTACGTGATGCGTGTGTGCAGTATATAAAATAATTTAAAAATATTTCAGAAGAAAAATAATTTAAATTAATGAGAAAGAAAACTTATTTGAAACAGTAATTTGTAATTTTTATGAATGTAAAGATACAAATAGAATAGGGAGAGAAAATAAGAGGTAGGAGATCAAATGGGAAGAAGAGAAGAAGAAAAATAAGGAACTTCACCAAACAAGAGTTAATTCAGCTTCGTCTCCCTTTATAAAATTGTAATAATACTTACGTGCACTAGCGGAGAAAGGCCTGAGGATTGATTCATTAGGGCTGGCCATTCACCATTTATATTCATTTCTTGAAAGATTTTAATTTTTTAAAAAAAATTTCTTTTTAAATCCTAAAACCAACAAGAATTACTCGCCATATACCATGCCAACGTGGATTAGTTTTTTGGTATGAGAGGCCGTTACATCAAATATAAACCCAAAATACGGACAGCTCGGTGAGGTTCAATCCCTTGACGTAATGTCCGAGCACAAACATTTTTATTGCTTGAGCTAACCTACCAAGTTATCTGTAAATTAGTAAACTACATAGTTTAATTTCTTCTTTATAGCTGGCGCGTGACACACACATATCAAGCATATTTGTAACTAATTTTTCTATCTGAATCTTGACCTCGTCAGATTAGATTTATGCTCTTACATATTAGTGCTTCTTTCAGTGACTAACAAGTCTTAGAGTTTGCAAAGTTCGCAAATACAATAAAAATGCATGTATGATAGAACAAACTCAACTTCAAAAAACTGAGTTCATGACTTAAACTTAATTTTAAAAAATTGAATTTACAATTATTTATCACGGTCGCCAAACGTACAACATGCATAGTTGGTGCAGTGCATATATGACTAAAAATTTATTCGAACCTAAACAAACTGTTGACACTCAGATTTATTCAAGTACGTACGTATATTTATGAAGTTAATCATCAACTAGTCAATGGTGTAGGGTTGAAACCCATGAAGCTAGCAGACTAGCTGAGCCGGCCAGTGGTAAGTTATATAGGGATCGGAGCTTAGTAACAAACCGGTCCTTTGATGATTGCAGTCCATTTTCATTATTCTGGGCCCTCTATTAATTTACCAGCTGTTTTAATTTGTCACAGTACTGCAACACATACAGTCAATAATTATTTTTCGAATTAATTCTGTTCACTGCATTGTGGAGTAAATCTTGTAAGTAACTACAGTCAATGCAGTAAATTATACCGAGTACTGTATGATTTACATGGCTATGAGGAGGCACTATTATTCAAATTTTCAGTTTTACTGAATTGAGTCAGTAATATAAGGCAGCAAGAATAATGCTTATTAATCCTTAATGCTTCTTAAACACGCTAACGACTCCTACAGGTTTGATGGAAGATTGATTGCTCAGTAAATATCTTCTCAATTTTTATAAAAAAAAAAAAAAAAAAAAAAAAAAAAAAAAAAAAAAAACCTGAATGGATTATTTTTTATATTCTTAGAAACCGAATACCATATCTTCAATGGAGGTATTACTTTCTCTGTCAATTACTTGAGTACTTTCTTATAGGGTTGGAGGTTACAAGAGATAGCCCTGTTTGCACATCTTATTTCATAACTTTAAATAAAAATAAAAATGTACATATTAACTAATTTTTTCAAATAAACTTTTGTACTCAACTTATAATTTTTTAAAAATTAGTTAAAATAAATATTTTAAAATAATTTATTTTTAAAAATAAACTTTTCCAAATAGGGCTATGGTAATTTTAATCTTTGAGTATTCTAAGTAGTATTATTTGGACAGCACTCAACCAATGAAGGAGAAAAGCATGATGGAACTAAACAAATTAATAGCAACATAAGAATTATAATACGTAAAAATAGATCCAGTTAGCTAGATTGATGTAGCGAATGAATGAATGCATTTTGTAACCAACTACTAATTCATGCCATTACCATTGACAGGGACTTAGTTAATTATATATTCAACATTTTATCATTCCACCAAATAATATATATACTCATTTTGTTGAACCCAAATTTGTTGTCCCAAATGTTACCCTATCAGTTGTCTTAAATTCAATCAAACTATTGTATTGTACTCCCTCTATTCCAAAATAATAATTTTTTTAATTAGAACGAGAAATTTGTTCTAAAATAATTGTCATTTGTAGTTTTTTAAGAGAGCATAATAGATTTTTTCTCATATTACCCCTAATCTCTCTTATTTTTCCAAAGAATTTTAATTCTCTAATTTATTTCTCTTTCTTGCTCACAATTTTTAATAAGGGATAAAATTAAAATTGAACACTAATATTGTGACACCCCCAAATCTGGGCATCCACACCCCGACTTGGGTTGCCAATTTATTATTAAATCCATGTCTTACA